>JAOVYW010046522.1:0-59628 GCA_025775045.1 Hiodon tergisus
TTAGCCTGATCCTCAGCCGGTGCTGATGGGCGTGCCCGGACCTCTCCCGTGCGTGTATTCTAGACGGACGCGTGGCATAACCTGAAATACATTTGTGCTGCTTTTCTGAACCACATTTGTCTCCTCATTTGGTCATTATTTCACTGTAATTTCATATCCCCTGATTTTTCTCTCACCCTTGTCCTGTCTTTCATGTCCTCTTCTGGTCGCTCTCTTTTTCTCCTGACTTGGAACTTTGTCACGGTCCTCAGTCCAGGCTCCGGACTTCCGCCTCAACCCAGTACGGAGGCTGGTCCCCGCGGCTCGGGGGGGGCAGGTGGTGATGGAGTGCAGGCCTCGCGCTGCCCCCAAGCCCACCCTGTTCTGGAGCCGCGGGACTGAGCTGCTGACCAACAGCAGTAGGTAAGCCATTCATGGGGAAAACCAGTGTAGAAAGAATTCTGACATGTGCCATTTTCATAGGAAATGTCTTACTAAAGACAGGGTTGGGTGTTTGCCAGAGGCTGCCATCTGGCATCAACCCGCCATCTGTAAATCCTGTGTCCTGTGCAGGGTGACAGTCACATCAGATGGGAACCTCTGGATCTCCAACATCAGCCGGGGTGATGAGGGGAAGTATACCTGCTTCGCCGAGAACTATCTAGGCAAGGCCAACAGCACGGGACACCTCTCTGTCCGAGGTACATTACTACCACCGGCTGGACACCAACCCTATTTAAGGATTTGATCTTTTCCTGTTACACTTGAGAAATTACGTAACTTGTTTTATTTTCACATTCGTTTCTTTATTCCTTTACTTACAAAACAGATGCAACGAAGATCACACTGGCACCCTCTAATGCTGACATCAACCAGGGGGATAATGTCACCTTGCAGTGCCATGCATCACATGATCCCACCATGGACTTGACTTTCACTTGGTCCCACAATGGAGTACTGCTGGACCTGGAGGAACCCAGCGGGCACTTTCATCGTGTGGAGGGTGTGAGTTTTCCTGTCAAAATAGACAGGACATTGGAAGTTGATTGGATAGACTATATGGATAAAAGTATTGGGACACCTACACATTACACCTACAGGAGCTTTTATGACATGCCATTCTAAATCCATAGTCATTAATATCGAGTTGGTCCCCCTTTGCAGCTATAACAGCTTCCATTCTTCTGGGATGGCTTTCTACAAGATTTTGGATTGTGTCTGTTGGAACTTTTGCCCATTCTTCCAAAAGAGCATTTGTGACGTCAGACACTGATGTTGGACGAGGCTCGCAATCTCCGTTCTAGTTCATCCCAAAGGTGTTCGATAGAGTTGAGGTCAGGGATCTTTGTGGGCCAGTCAAGTTCTTCCACATCAAACTCATCCAACCATGTCTTTATGGACCTTGCTTTGTGCACTGGGGCACAGTCATGGATGGAATAGAAAAGGGCCTTCCCCAATCTGTTTCCACAAAGTTGGAAGCATAGAATTTTCCAAAATGTCTTGGTAAGCTGAGGCATTATTTTTTCCCTTCAGTGGAATTACCGTGCCTAGGCCAACCCCATAAAAACAACCCCATAGCATTATCCCTCCTCCACCAAACTTGGCAGTTGGCACAATGCAGTCAGTGAAACGTTCTCCTGGCATTAGCCAAACCCAGACACGTCCATCAGACTGCCAGATAGAGAAGCGTGATTCGTCAATCCACAGAACACGTTTCCACTGCTCCAGAGTCCAGTGGCTCTGTAACTTTACATGGTCTTGCTGTGGTTCCTAAACGCTTCCACTTTGCAATAATACCACTTACAGTTGATCTTGGAATAGACAGCATGGCTAGGTGCTTGATTTTATATACCTGTTGCAATTGGACTGAATGAAACACCTGAATTCAATGATTAAGAGGTGTGTCGCAATACTTTTGTCCATATAGTGTATCTTGAAAGAGAAGGTGTGCTAATTTACTAACCTTAACAGACTCAAAATTCCCATCATCATTGTTATAATAGGCATAAAATTTTGATATTGGTTATCATCCAAAGCATATTTGTATTCAGAACTGTCTAGTTTTGTTTTTTGTTTCCTTTTTCGTTCCTTTTAGGCTTTTAAGTTATAATTTTTCATTAATTGTAGTGTTAATTGTAGTTCATATACATCTTGAATTAATGCTCTACAAGCCCATTGATGAAATCCAATTAGAATCAACAGTAGTCAAAATATCCACAGGCAAAAAGACCATCCAAGCTTGAATAATTCCACATCCAGAGCTGTCAATTAACTGTAGTTCTTGCTCTGTGACTTACAGTTTGCATTTCCTGCAATGTCATATCGAATGCACCCCTCCCTCCTCTACCCTCAGAAAGAGACCATCGGTGACTTGGTAATTGTAAACGGCCAGTTGGGGCATGCTGGGACATATGCTTGCACAGCACAAACGGTGGTGGACAGCGCTTTCGCCTCAGCCAAGCTGGTGGTCAGAGGTATGCAGTGGAACAGTGTTGTGTTGATCAAACTACGGATTGTATCATAATCTTCAAAGTTTACAGATGCCATGCAATTCATTGTCAATTAACTGTTGAAATGAACTAATCTTAACTGACTTAATCTTCTAAGAAAATAATATGTTGTGTCATATGTTCACCACAAATCATTTTAAAATTTGTATTTCTCCTGCTGTACATTATTATTACTCCTGCAGGGCCTCCGGGGCCACCAGGGGGTGTAGTTGTAAAAGATGTGAATGAGACAAGTCTGAGGTTGAGATGGAGCCGGGGCTATGACAATCACAGTCCAATCGGAAAGTATGTCATCATGGGCCGGTCATCACTGGCTCCCAGCTGGAAACAGATGCAAACAGGTTTGCACCTGATAGTTGATGGCGAGTGGTGTTTGAGGCTAACACATTTGTTTAACCTGATAGTTGATGAGGAGTGGGATGTTTGGGGCTGACACATTTCTGTCACTTTGTGACCATATTAATGATCAGTTTATTTAGCGCCGATCTATATTTTTATACTCTCATTACAAAAATGTGGTCCGTTGACTTTTTAAGAGGTAGAGAACATAAAGGATATATACATATATATATATATATATATATATATATAACATAACATAAAGCAAAATGTAGGTTTTGAAAACAAAAGAGGCTGCACAGACATAACTGTGAATTTAGAAAGAGGCAGGGATGTCATAAAAAGTAATTTCTCACCCACCTAGACCCGCCAAACATCGAAGGGAACGCAGAGTCGGCCCGGGTCATCGGGCTCCTGCCTTGGATGGACTATGAATTCCAAGTCATAGCCAGCAATATTCTGGGGAGTGGGGAACCCAGCATGCCCTCTCAGATGGTCCAAACCAAGGAAGCAGGTCAGCACAGCAGGAGGCCAACAATGAGCTACTATGAGATACGGAAGCACCAACAACATCTGTAGCCAAGGAACACTACTTGCGGCCTTGGACATCCAAGTGCCAATGTATTCTGATTCTGTAAGGTGTGGTTAGGGGAGTTCACGTATTCTCTTTGATCCTTCCTAGCTCCCACGGTTGCTCCAAGCGGACTTGGTGGGGGAGGTGGAGACCGGAATGAGCTTATTATCACATGGACGGTGAGTTGGAGTGACAAAGTGTATGATTGTGCGTGAGCTGGTGTGTGCATAGTTCAAATATTGAAAAATTTCTCTATTTTGATGGTTATAGATTCTCACACTAACTGACTAATCATTTTCAGAGGTGGGTAGCTGTGAATGTTGTCCCTAGCCCGAGTTTGGCTGTGGGCCTGAATGTCGACTGATATAATATTCATTGCAACCTTGTACATTATCATGTTTTTTTTCAACCATCACATGTAGGGCCTTTATAAACATAACTTTATATATAACTTTATAACCCTTTTATTTTTATAGCCCATGGCTCGGGAGTACCAGAACGGGGACGGCTTTGGCTATATCCTGGCTTTCCGCAAGTGGAATGCCCCCACTTGGATTGTGGAGAGGGTGCCCAATGTTGACTCCTCACGCTACGTCTACAGCAACCAGACCCTTTCTCCATACTGCCCATTTGAGGTTAAAATTAAGGCCTACAACAAGAAGGGCGAGGGGCCCTTCAGCCAAATGGCTGAGGTACACTCTGCAGAGGAGGGTGAGTAGTTGAGCAAAAAAACCTTTCCTGGCAGTGATTAAGGGACTGAGGTAACAGTCGTATCTAAGATACTTCCCGAATTAATTTGAGATAATAGGGAAAAAGGATAATGCCATTACAGTAACGGATAGATTTCCCCCCCCCCTAGTAGTACTGTTGCCAAGACAAGTGTCTCTTTAGCATTCAAAGAGACTTTGCAGTATTGTTTTAATGTTCTATTAAGGAAGGGTGACTATTTGTCCCATATTTGATATAACAGTCCCAGATTTGAATTCTGTGTCCCCTGCAAAGCCTGCCCCCAAATTATCCCTTATTGCCTCATGGTCTTTATGGCATAAATTTCAAAAACATTCCTTAAAATCAATGCTGATCCATCTAAATTCACAATATGCTTAAAATGTCCTCTCAGGTCAACAGTTTCACGGCTACTCATTCTCATGTGCAGGAACTAAGTGATGATGTCATTGTCGTTATGTGTTTACACCCTGAGAAAAACAGACAAGGAAAACAGACTTGTTGAATTTGTCTTGTCAGTCGATACATCAAAGCATGGTCATGTGATATTATCACCCATCTTGGTTCAAAATATATTATGGGAGCACAATGGCAGATATTCAGGTTCTTGGTTTTGTTGCAGCAAAAATATTTCCTGTTGTAGAACAATAAAAAATTTACTAAAAATTATAGTCGTTGCATCCTCTAAAGTTTTGTTAAACCTTAACTGAAAACTTAAATCTTGTTAGAAGAATCTCTTCAGAATTGAAGAAAAACGTTTTTGACTGGTCACCCTATATTATTTTGAAACAGGCCGTATCCTGCAGATACTTTTTCAAGGTGAGCTTATTCCTCCTCATACTCAGTTCTGTTCTTCACTACCATCCCTGCCAGAGCCAACTGTGTCTCCCCGAAAAATCAACGCCACAGCCCTGACAGCCTTCGACATGGTCGTGTCCTGGAATGCCGTGCAGCACCTGAGCACCAACGGCGTCCTGCGTGGATATGAGGTCAGAACCCTTTACTGTGTCTCAGAAAACACATACGCCCCCAGTGTGAGGAATGTTTTCCGCTGCAGAAATGGTTTCTGTTTGTTGCAAGGAGCAAACATCTCCCCTGACCTTGTCCTTGACCTTGAGTGTCAGTCAAGCAAATAATGCAAGTAAATTGTGCACATAATGCCAGTGTTGAGTCACTGAGTACTGATGCAGGTGCTGTGATGAAGCTCAGTATCACAGCTCCAGGTCAGCCTGCTCTGGTTTTCTCTGACCTATGGGTGCTATGGGAAGTCATATCTGTAATATGACCTATAATGTTTGCAGGCTGTTCTTGATCTATAAGAAGATTATGGTTTTTGAAGGACAACTCATGAACAAGTTTAAAATTAATCTTGTCATTCATGATTGTTTGTTGTTTCATAAACAGTTAAGAGAATGGGATCACACGTTATGCTTTTGGACTAGTGCCAAAATAAAATCTGTTTGATACATTGCTTAAAAAATGTTCCATTCAAAACACCTTTCATCAGCACACACTCTTCCTGAGACTAAACTGATTATCTGTACCCTCTGAACTATGATGTAAGATGGCAATATTTCAAAACTTGCCAAGACATTCAGGCCAGCAGACCTGCCAGGTGAAGTTTAGGGCACATACTGATAACAGAGGGAGAAAGTCCAGACCTGCAAGGTAAAGGATAGAGATACTCCTATAGCTCGGTGCTTTACCTTTATATTACAGAATAACAGTAAGCACGGAATCGAGAGAAACATGACCTGAACAGAGTTTACCTGTAGGTGATATGGAAGGCGAGAGAAAAGGCTGTCCTCCTGTGCATTTAGGACTGGTTTGACCATGTGAGCACTTTGTAGGCACAACATGAATGCCACTAACTTTGTAATGACAGTATGAATGCTACTAACTTTGTAGACACAACATGAATGCCATAGGCAACTGCCAAAGGAACTGGTCATAGGCAACGGTGCCACACTGTGCTGGGTGATCCCAGTCCAGTAGACCCTCTATGTGTCAAAACAATGTTCCTTTAAAATCCAATCCAATTCAAGTTGTTGGAGGTTCTGAAAGTGCAAGCGGTTGCAGATCCGATACTGGCGGCACCATGAGAAGGAGGCTGCCGCCGACCGTGTGAGGACGGCTGGGCTTGAGACTACTGCACGGATTTCGGGCCTGAGGCCGAGCACCCTATACCATGTCACTGTCCTGGCGTACAATAGTGCCGGCACAGGGCCACCCTCTCCCCGAGCCACAGTCACCACCAAGAAGCCCCGTAAGAAAACCGTCTTGGAGTTTGGGAGGAGTTAAACTCACATTCACCAACACACAGCTCATGTCACCTCCTGTGTGCCCCTGCGGACAAAGAGGGGATTCAGCATGGCCTCACTGGGAATGTGATCTGTTTATTCTCTGTTATTCAGTGTTACAGAAACTTTAGTTCTGTTGGGGATTTTCCTAATTTGTAAAAAAAAAGTAGTAGGCTGATGTATGCTAATAGTCAATATTCATCACAAGACATATATAAATGGTAAAGATACGACTGAGTTTTCTCTGACTCGTGTATTTCAATATAGACATTTTTCAAGTTTCAGTGCACTGGTGCGTCTTTCCTTTAAAAAATTTAGTTTCTAGAAACAGAGGGAGAATGCCCAACCAATCTAGGCTGTGTGCAAGGCATGTCCTACAGCAGCATTGTGCACTCCATCAAGGAAATATTAAAATTTCATATATATATATATATATATATATATAGATAGATAGATAGATAGATAGATAGATAGATAGATAAATTGCAATGATGTTTATACCTGAAAATGTATTTAGAAAATATCATCCAAATCCAACCCCAAGGAATGCCTCTCCTGACCTAAATTCTTATGGTCTATAACACAAATATTTGTTACTTCTAATGTTGGTGTGTAACTGAGAGACTCACGTGTCATGATAGTAGCAGAAGCAAGATGATGAGTAGCATGGTTAGACAGTAATCCCCTTTTGTCACAGATATTATCCCTGCATTTTTCAGCTAAGTCGCTATTATTGAATTTGATGACTTGGGTAATGGAATTCGTTGCTGCACTAGTGTACCCACTCCATGAGGCTATATCAATCAATCAATAAATCAAACTATTTGTTAGAGTGCATTTTTACAAATAAAAATCGTCACAAAACTTGCCAAACAAAAATGCCAAACGATGCAATCTGTAAACTGATTCCCAGAAGTTATGCTCAGCCTTTTGGAACACGATTCCTTGAACAAAGAGGCAATGGACAACTCCTGGGAAATGTCAGTTAGAACATCTCTGTCTCATCTAGTATTACCATAACACATTCAGGAAAACTGTATAACATTACAGATACAATTTTGACACAAATGTACCCTATTTGTCCATTTAGTTAGATGCTGGGTTCTTTTCTGATCCATTTTAACTGACTTTTAGAGCAAGAGGAAGGCAATAACGGACATAATAAAATAAACTTGACTTGGACTACCTTATCCTTGTGTTGATTCACTGAGTTTAAGAACATTAACAAAACTCCTTTATGTCCAAACAGCCCCAAACCGTCCCCCAGGCAATGTCTCATGGAGGGCTGATGGGTCGTGGGTAACTGTCATGTGGGATCATGTGAAGGCCATGAAGAATGAATCAGCTGTTTTGGGCTATAAGGTAACTTTGCTTTTTTGTTTTAATTTGATGTTACTGCTGGCATCAGATGTGGCCATCTGTTTCCCAATAACTTCTTTCTCTGGGTTATTTTTTAGCTGATTGAACACCATAAAAACCATACCCAAGACATTGGTGGGAATTGTTTTATTGCTCAGAGGATATGACTTCTCTTATATTCTGTAAATTAAAGAGATTTGCAGGTGTTTTGGGATGGACCGATAAGTTTAATATTGCCTCTGTGTCTGTTCTTTCCCTGTCCCTTCCAAGGTCCTATATAAACACGAGGGTCACTCGGCATTGAAGATCCTGGAGAAGGGCAAGACCTCTATCAGCCTCCCCCTCCCCAAGGACAATGGCTATGTGGTGTTGGAAATCCGTGCCTGGGGGGAAGGGGGAGACGGAGTCCCTCATGAGACCATTGTTTCCCGGGATTCAGGTAAGGAAGGGGTTGTAGGGCAGGGGGGGAATAGGCCAGACAATGAACTTTTTGTAAGAGTGGACTGACAATTTAGCAGAGGGTATGGCTAATTAGGCCTAGATCGGACTAATGGTGGAATACAAATAAAAATTTTACTTTAATTGCATGGTAGTAAGAGGGTGGGAGATAATTCCTAATTGTTTTGTGAGACATTAGATCCTAAGGCTTATGTCAACAGAAGATCCCCAGCTCTTCATAATGGGTGACAAACTGGCAATGCTATCTGAGCACTGGCTGTGACAAATCAGACAATAAACCCTTCTCTGGAGTCAGAGAAAAAGTTGAAAATGTTTGCTTGGACTTGGATCTGGTGGACAAAATGTCTAAATTATCCATTGTCTCTCCTTCAGGAACTGGGATGATGGTTCAGAATGTCGCTTCGATGCTCAGCCCACTTTGTGGTGTCCTGCTCCACCTGTCAGTGCTGTTCACTCTCTTTGGCCGACCAGGACTCTGACTTCAGGCAGCCCTTGGGTCCATTTGCCTCAAGCTCTAAACCCATTTGTTTGTGTCACTGATCTCTCCCAGTGTGGGAAGGGGGGGCTGGAGTGCATGAGTGTATGTGCGTGTGTGTGCGTGCATGTTTGTGTGTGTGCGTGTGTGCATGGGTGTGTGCTTGTGTGAGTTTGCTATGGGCACGTATGGGGAAAACACCTACTGACTATGTGATTTTATTATTTTTTAAGAAACAAAAATAAGTTTTGTAAGAATGGGACAATGTGTACTGGCAGAATGCAGACTGAACAGTGAATGGACAGCTTGATTGTCAATTCAAATAATCTTTCTAAAAAAAATGCCTTATGGGAACATAAATGTGAAAAACACATTTTTCAGGACACTTGTTTACCAATGCATGCAGTTATTTTTGCCTCATACTTTCCTCCCCTCACAGCAACTCATGGCCGGTCCTCTCAATTCCTGCAGGCCAATGAGATTTCAGGAATCTCTCAACTCTGGCATGCAAGGAAAAGAACACAAACCTGATGCTTGCATTGATATTTCTTATTCACTCACAAAACGGAACCAAAAACCTTAATCCTTTTTTTATATCCTGTCATGTATTATTTGGTTAAAACTGCTAATTTGATAGCTTTATCTTCTTTATGTAAACCGTCTAACACTTGTAATTGATATTACAACGCATAGCACAACAGAGGATTGTGCAGTCTAATAAGCAGTGGCATTCTCATGGGAAGGAGAATAGGAAGGGGTAAGGCTTGCATAACCCACCCAAAAATTCTCTCAAATTAACCATACTTAAGAGGTGCTTCCTGAGTGTGTTCCATTTGCATTTCCACTTTTTTGGTTTAAAAGGTCCTTAACCTCCCCCTTTTTAAACCCCACAGTTTGTATGTGGCTAAATCCGGGCCCAGTGAGCCACAGGGGCTATCACCATCTGCTGGAAGTCCTTCTAGCAATCATTTTCATCTTCAAAAATCTAACTAGCTTTATTGTTATGCTTGTTTTCCAAAGTAAAAGTTGATTACCCTGGAGTTGGGAGTATTAGGACATGATATATGTTCCCATTCATGTTCACAGTGACTGGTGGTTAAAGTGACTGGCTTATAATTGTAAGGTTGCTGGTTCAAGTCTCTTCCCAGCTGTTGTACCCTTGAGTATGGTACTTTACTTGAATTGCTTCAGTAAAAGCTGTATAAGTGGATGTATGTAGAAATTGTAAACTCTGTAAGTTCCTTTGGATGAAAGTGTCTGCAAAGGAACTTAAAAAATGTATGTCATTTATAAGCAACTGGAGATTTTACAGCTGATGTTACTGTCTTTTCGTAAACGGGATTTACAGTAACCATAAGCACGATACATTTTGTGTTAGGCATATTAGCCTACTTAAGCGGCTAGCTAGGCCAGGGGCGTCACTAGGATTTTTTTTTGTGTTGGTTTCTGGGATTTATGCTACCCAATAAGCTGAAATGATGTTAAAAATCCCTATTTGGCTATGTTTTCTACACTGCTTAACAGCCCCACAGTCTTAATAAAGAAAATGTACACAGAGTTTATAGCCCAGTGTTTTACAATATAGTTGATATTGATGTGATTAGTTTACCATGAATAGATTCCAGGCTCTCTAAAAAATATTTGGGACTAAATTATATAGAGCAGAACACTAAGGTAGTTGACGTTAGGTACCTACAGGGGCATATTAGCATCGGGCTTTTGGGCTCCATGCTAACGATGCCCCTGTAGGTAGCTAATGTCTACCATATCATTCTGCTAAATATTACTTAGTTAACAAGAAGTTAGCTTATGTAGGTTGTAGGTGTGTATGTACTGCATTGTTTGAAAGACAAATATGCATCAGTCACTCCGGTTAGTCCTTTAAAATGTAGTTTAACGAAACGAGTGTCATACACCCCATAGTTAAAAGATTTGGTTAATATAAGTCAAAGTTAAGCCCTGTGCAATAAGTCAACATTTTTTAACAAACAAATAGTAGATAATGTCAGTTAGCTAACGTTAATAACATTAATCGCATGCCATTGACAGCATATCTTGCTATTTTCTCCCTTCTGTTCTTTCTGGGATTTCCTTTTTTAAATAGTTTTTTTACATTTATGAATTACATTGTATTTCTATCATTGGTAATGCATACAAATATTGCTGTTTATTTCGTTAAAAAATAAACACAGCTAATTTATGACTTTATTAATTACGCTTGAGCACAGCAGTGGACGTTTAGTGCAGATGACACAACTATAGTGTATCTAAAGGAACATCAGTAAAGTGATGTTACTGAAAACATTCAACAACAAAAAACGAATGCAGCTCCCACATTCTTCATCCAGTGTCTAATATTTTTGATGCCGTCAATAATTTTATAATGTAGACAGTTTTTTATGCATTCTACAATTACTGAGAATTGGTATGAATATAATATAGGGTAATTCATATTTTCATGTTTGTGCCTGGCCACTCATAGTCTTTGTGCCACTCTTTGTGTTTGTGCCACTAAAAGTTGTTGATCCAAACAAGATGGTAACTTTGTGTTCACGCTCCTCAAACACACATTTACAGTTTGCAACTTATGGACTGGAGCATAGTCCAGGAAGCTCCAAGTCTTGGGTCATTCAATGTTAGTGTAATGCCCTGTATTAACATTCCTCCCTGGTGGAAAGGATGCAATCAGGGCATGCAAGGAAAACGTGTCTTGCATCATCAGAACCTGTTGGAACCAACACTTGGTCTGCAGAGATTTTTGGGGTGATTTATTGTGTGATAACACAGACGTTTATGGTAAAGGATATACTGCCACACCATATCACATTCATTTAGTCAAAGGCTTGGGTCTATTTCCAAAATCCCCTGAACCAAAGGACTCGCAATAGGCTTCACCTGGTATTTGCATATCAACCCAGCTTTGGTGCTGTCCTGTGAATGCTGTCCTATGGTGCTGCCCCCCCCCCATATACATACAAACATACATTTCTATAGTCATCACACATCAAAAAGCCTCCACAGCTTTTGACATAAAGTGCCCACTATTCACACTCACCATGTCAAAGTCACAAGGTCCATACCCTCCTTGATCTTAAAGCATGTAAACACAGCCAGGACTACTGGGAAAAGAT
This sequence comes from Hiodon tergisus, assembly GCA_025775045.1. NCBI lineage: Eukaryota > Metazoa > Chordata > Actinopteri > Hiodontiformes > Hiodontidae > Hiodon > Hiodon tergisus. The sequence goes on from JAOVYW010046522.1 coordinate 11,853, forward strand.
GAACACATTTCATGTGCCATTTCACATATATGAATATGGGCATCCATAGTTTGCGTAGATGTTGTAGCCCCCTTGAAACCTGTTTTCTTTTTTTCCTTTCACTGTTATTACTGAATGACAATGAAAAATGTGTTGCTCAAATTAATGTTCACCATGTTTATTCAACGTATGATACCTTTTTTTATTACGAAATTTGTTTTGTATTTGTTTATGTTTGTCTGTGATTTCAGATTTCAGCCAGCAGACATCAATTGTGACGTCTGCCATTCACGCAGACATAGTGCCTGTTTATATTGTGTGAAGAAAACCATTGAGGTGTAAAAGTGGAAACCAGATTAAACACATGGGGAGGAAAGCGTTCTACTGAATTTAATTGCCCGCATAAAAAAAATAATACTTTTTATAACAATTTAAACAGGCTGTAAACACATTATTTTGTGTATCATTTTGGCATTTTTATTATTTTAATGCATTCATTCTGCAGAACATTAACTCTAGATAATGATCTTTGTTCCTGATTTAAAGGTTGCTAATTACGAGCACACTGTATGAGGGCAGGATCAGGAAATTTGGTGGCAAAGACTTATCAGAGGCAAAAAAAAAAAGATTTTGGAAGCAATCATTTCTGATGTGCACTTAGGGGCCAGGTTCTAAATGATTCAGCTCCGGTCATTATTAGTGATTTTGGTTTAGCTCAGATTCTCCATTCTTTTTTGCAATGTTTTCTTAAATTCTGTATTTTTTAAACACTTGAAAATGCCGATTCAGTTCAAAATGTAATACAATTCTGTGGATTTGCATAACTAAGTGTCACACTCAAATACAAAAAAGTATTAGATATTTTATATTAGCGAGAATGAGTCTTAGCTCAGTTATTTTCCAGTATTGCTTGATTTATGAATTCCCCTTTTGTGAAACCTTAACTCCAAAAGTTGGTTTAATGTCCATTCAGAAACCTAGCAAGGTGTAACAGGTGTTAAAAACAATCCCTAAAAATGTCAAAGCCACACTCATAGGTTGTACACTTTTTCCCTTATGTAAGGTACAGTAACAGGAAAGGTGATCTGCCTTGCAAATGACATGTTGATTATGTAAATACAGCTGACTCACTGCATTACCCTTGTCAAAGTAAAACTTGGCAACAGAGAAGCAAAGCCCCATGCCATGATATGTAAAACTATGGTAAATTGCCAAACACAGAACTTCATGGTGATTTTTAAATGAATTTTATAGAACATTTTGTACATTCCAAAACTGAAATGAGATGTTTTACAAGATGAGCATTAAACTCTTATTTTTGGAAGGAGTGGCAAGTTATAGCTAAAATGTTACCTGTCAAATTTGACTCCAAGCAGTCAAATTAATTTACATTATTTTATGCAATAAAGTTGAGAAAGTACACACTGTTTTTTTAGCTAAACTTTTTTTAGCTTGTTGCACACTGATTATAATGTGTCATTTATTACATCTAACACCAGCCTCACCCATCTTAGAGATGCTTCTCATCCTTCAGCTGGGAAACTCCAGATGAAAGCACTGACGGATATCTGTTATATCTGTTATATTACTTCACTTGACTTAGGACTTAAAGACTTAGGATGAAGGGTATGTTGAAGCTAGATCACCTCACTAACGGAAAGGGTTGCTTTTTAAATGCCATTTGTAAAATTCAGCACTTTTTTGCAGTTTTCTCTCTCCCCAGCGAGGAAGGATGTTGATTCATATGAAAGGCATATAAAGATGTATGTATAACTGCGCCATGTCATTGCCTTGCCATTTAAACTTGACTGGGGGTGGGAAGTCAATTGCTGACTGTTTATGTTGGTATTTTTCATCATTGGTTCTTGGCACTGCTCCAATGCATCTTGAGCTAGGTCTCAGTTAACTATTAACATTCTCTCAACGTATTTATGTAACATTGTCGTCCTGTTGCAATAATGTGAAAGCAATGATTATATAAGTTAGTTGGGAAAGCATTCTATTAATTTGATTATTTTTCCGGGTGAATGTTCTCCTGTTCTCCTGAATGTCTCCTGTTATCAGGAGATTGCTTTGAATGACATCAAAAATAGGACCATGCCAATATGTTGACTGAAAAAACCGAAAGGCAGCACTTGTAAATAATCTTCAATAAACAAGTTGAAATTGTAGTTAAACAAAATATGACTGTGTGATCTCCCTAAAATTTGCAATCTATAGAATCCATATTTGTATTAGCAGTTGATACTCAATTCAATAATAGTAGTTATAAATGTAGTAATAATAGTAAGTTATCAGGTTAGTGCATGTCAATTGTGCCGAGCATATAAAAGGGTTCCAGCTTTCTGTATGAACTGATTGTGTGTATAGGCATACATAGCTTACTCATAAAAATTATAAATTGCCATATAAAAGACGATATTAAAAGACAACGGTAAGTTTTATCTTTAAGTGACCTTAAGTAACCCAACCAGCCTTAATATACAAAATTCCCACTATTATATAACATTATGTAAAATTAAATTCTAAAACATAAAACAAAAACCAGATCCAGTGGTCCCAGTAAATCTTAGAATTTTTAGCTGCCTTCGTTTAAACTAGCAGAACTATTTAATTTCTTATGAACTGTAACAATCCATAATGAAAAGTACCCCAAATAACAGTTTTTGGAGTTCTTGGCTGGCTGTTAACCATGGGTTGGGATTGTAATTGGCCTCGCTGAAATGTCACACAAACAACTTTCCTGTCTGGCTAATCTTAAGAGCTATGATTGCATGAACCCTCTGAACAAAATCCCATTTTTAGTTAAAAAAAAGCATCGAAAATGGGTTAGCAATGAAAAATATTAATACATCATTGGTGGCACCATCAGTTATCATTTTTCACAAGCAGGGGAAATCAAATGTAATAAAATTACAACATTAAAAATCTGCTCAATTTTAAATGTTAACGCATGTACAGGGTCGCTCACTTACAAAAAACACACACACACACACACACACACACACACACACACACACACACAAAACACAGAGGATGCAGAAAGGCTGACAGGGCTTCCCAAGATGCTCAGTTGGTAAAGGTGCTCACCTGAGTACAGAATATGAGCTCAAATCCAGCTCATGTCATCAGCTGATTGTGATCGGGAGAGTCTGGCAGCAGGGCACAATTGGCAGAGCACCACCTGGGCTGGGGTGGGTTAAGTCAGCAGGTTTTCTATCAACTTATCGTCTTTTCTCAGCTTCCAGGGCCAGCAGGCTGGCAGTACTGTTGAGAGGGATGTGTCTCTAATTTTCCGCTGAACGTCTCATGTGAGCTTTTGCGTTGCAAAATTGTGGGGGATAGAAATGCCAATACTACACAGTGGTAGGCAGATTATGGATGAAAATAGCAGTAAATGACATACAGCACTGGAATTAACAAGAATTTACTTGAAGAGACATTTACTAATGCGTCCGGCTTCCACCCAATCGTCTTAACTGAAAAAGAAGATTGATTTGACCAGTTAAAAAAAGAAAAGAAGAAGGAACATATATCTATATGCTCAGAATTGATGCTCAGCATGTGCTTCCTTTATTTTGTATATTTAAGCATAACATTGTATTTATGTTCTGGACTCTCCAAATGTATCCTTAGACTTTAATCAATAAACCGGAAAAGATGATCTCTGTCCTGATTTCTGTGCTTACATGAAGGACACGTCTTTTCTCCCTCAGTCAAGCTTTCACACAGGGCTTACTTTATCAACTTACCGAAATAAACTCATTCAAATATTTAAAATCAAGGAGCAATAAAACATTTACATATTAATGTTTTTAAAAATGTGTAAACCCCATTTTTACTGAACAACACTGCCACTTAGAACAGCTTATATCCAAACTATTGATCTGATTTTGGTCTTTTCTTTCAGTTACTACCCTATGCTCACTGCTGGAAGTTGTAGAATAAACCAGCAATCCAGAAACAAAATGTGCTTCCATATCTCTGGCTACACTACTTTCAATAAATTATAATTTCAAATAATTACCACTTGGTGGTAATAGTGCAAAAAAATTTTTTTCCTAATCATTTACTTTAATTATCTGAGTGGGCTACAGACCATGAGCAACAAGCCTCAGCAGGATCGGCTAAATAATTTCAGTGGTTAACTGTAAAATTGATTCAGGTTAATTAAAGAATGGTTTAGAGAATATTCTGCCCCCATTTCCTTTTATTGTAACCCTCTCTAGATCGGTCACCATGACAACTACAGTATTTTGCTCCCTGGCAGTCTTCAGTATTTGACCCTTTATATCTGCGTTGCCTAAGTTACTTGGAATTGGACTAGCATATCAAAGCTGTCATTGGACTCAGACACAGACGGACAACATTAGATCAATTCTGTCCTTCCACACACAATGTAATCAGTGTTGTTTTCACTTTATCATATCAAAATATTATCACACGTTACTTTTCACCAGGCATCGTAAATCTTCTTTAATCAAGCTACATATACATTTTTGCAGAAAAAAAAGGTTAAAGTATACTTTTTTGCATTCAGGTCTGATTATGCATTATAAACCTCAAAATATAGCAAATTAGTAAAAATGCATTATAGGCTGGTTACTGTCAAACACTCAAAATATTTTTCAGAGACCACAGAGCCTCACTGTTATTTTGGGGGCCAAGTATTACAGTACATAGGCACCCAATTGTATTTGTTCTGGTTTTCATTTTTTTGTATTATTATTTACTTGCTTAACAGAGGCACAGAATATCATTTTCCATTTACCCTAGATCATCCTTCCATTTATACTGTTAGCTATTTCTCTCAAGTGTACTACAGCCTTGAATTTGAGCCTGCTTCTGGCTGGTTACTGAGCCAATGCCTCAATCACTAGGGTATTTTATATATATTTTATAAATATAAGTCTTTAATATCTCAAGACAGTTTTTAATCTGCAATTTAATAGGAATTATACTCGGATGCGCTTTGTACAGATTTGTTTACCACTAGTGGATTATAGTTTATTTCATTTATTTTTCTCCGAGAGATTCGTTTTATTATGGTAGACCTGTCTGATAACAATCTTTACAGCTCAGTTGCAACCTAAAACATAAAACACAGGCCCCTGCGTTTGTTTTACCCTTGTTGCTGCACAATTATAATAACGTTTTATGGCCTACATACATAACTTCAGTTACATACTTAAGGAAGCAATATTTTAAGCTAAAATCATGATATTGTCAAAAAGCAATTGCTGCCATAGATATTATTCATACTAGGTCATTCTTTTTATATTTAATAAATACTTTGCAAATCTTGCACAAATGTGATAAATCAGGCTCGGTTGGTATGTCACAGTGAATGAAAACATTTGTAAGTCCCTGTGGAAAAAAGGGACTTACAAATCCCCCATATCTGTCAGGTCAGCAGAATTTTTGTGAAATATAATAACTTATGAATTATTGTTGGGATTGGTCTTTTTACAAATGCACAGTATTAAAGTAACTGCCAAACATCCATATTTAACCACGGCATAAATGTTTAATAGGACTATATGAGTCTCTGTAGTTATCAGTCTCTCATTACTCAATCAGACCATAAACTTATCGCTTGTACTTTGGTACCAATTGTTATTAGGGACCAGTAAATGTGTGTATACATTAACAAAAAGTATAAATATAAGTAAACTTGACTGCATAATTCACTCTTCGTTCCTATCTGGTGGTCTTGCAGGTAAATAAACTGTGAACATGCTGTGTACATGCATATATATATATATATATATATATATATATTTGTTTATTTATTAATTAGTAGAAACCTTAAATTTAGTTCACCAGGAATATAACCCAACTGTGAAGTAGCTGAAATAGGTTTAATTTGATTATTCGCAATGCTTTGTTTAGTCATTTGATCAATGTATTTGAAAGGATACGTAAGAGTTTCATTTTGTTGTGTGTATCAGTGTTAGGGTTAGGATTCGGGTTCTGGTTAGGGTTATTCATTTTAAGTATATAATATTATACATTTCTTTGAAGTGGAAACTTTCAGGACTGTCCCAAGAAAAGCTGATTTGATTTGAAGGTGAAATGGCACGATTCATTGTTCTGGCAGGTAAATAGTCATTACTATTATTTCAGTCATTACAATCCTTGAATGTATGGTGTTCTTATCACATTTGTTTGCAAAATAATATTACACATCATAATACATCCCCTCTGCTATCTCTTTTGATAGGACTGGTCTTTCTTCTTTTGCTACAGATAGGTAAGCATTTCAAATACAGAAATTAACAAAATACAAATACAGTTTTCGGTTTCTTAGTTAGTTATGTTTTATTTTTAAAAAACTTCAAATATGAATCTAATCTAAATATAATTATCAAAATTCTATGTCCTTAATTTTTTTAGCTGCCTCCACCAAACTGGTTTGCTACTTTACAAACTGGTCCCAGTATAGACCAGGAGATGGTAAATTCACGTCAGAGAACGTGGACCCCTTCCTCTGCACCCATGTGATCTACAGCCTCGCCTCCATTAACAGAGACAATGAGGTTACAACCATCGAGTGGAATGACGAGATCTTCTACAAGTCCTTGAATGACCTGAAGAATGTGTGAGTTCCCTTGAGTTTTAGGAAAATAGCTGCATGTAAAGTATTTATTACATATTGATTAATTATACTAATCAAATATTGCTGCAAGCAGCAATGAGGGGGCCAAGCAGTTAAAATGACTCAAACAGGGTTCAGGACAGGGTTCAGAATAAATATACCAAGTTTGGTTTGAATGCATCAAAGAATTGCTGAGATTCAACATCACTTCCTGTTTCGATTGGCTGTAAAGGACAAACGGTTTTGAAAATCGAAAATCCGTTTGATAACTTTTGTGAGGCTTGAAGATCATCTGTGCCAAATTTGGAGAACATTGGATGAAATTTGTGGCCTGTGGTAAGTTTTTACATCTTTAAACAAAATCCAGCAGCATCAATTTGGTTGACATGACAAGTTAACATGTGTCAGGCTTGGCATCTCACAAGATATCACGAGACAAAGAAATAACTTTATTCAAACACATCAACAGTTAATAGCCAAAACGCATGTTTGCTTCCTACGGCGTCCACCAGTGGTCACATAAATTTTTTTGGACATGCTCATAATTTTTAAATTCTTTTTGTGAGGTTTGATCTAAAGGTAATTTGTGCCAATTGGACTAAAATTGTAGGGGATATAATGAAAAAACATGTTTCCATAAAATTCAAAATGGCGGAAGTGTAGTGTAGTGTAGATTTTCCGCCATTTTGAGGGCGTCATTGAGTTTTTGAAAATCGGGCATACGGTTCAAAAGTTAAGTGTGTAAACACACCACCAAATTTGACCCATTGGTGGCACTAGAGTGCTCAAGGGGCAGATATGAAACTTGGTGAAAAAGATCACAACCATGATGCCAAATTTCACAACTTTTTACCATATGGTTCTAGGGACTGCCATAGACTCCAATGGCAGAAGAAGCATAATAATAATAATAATAATAATAATAATAATAATAAGAAGAAGAAGAAGAAGAAGAAGAAGAAGAAGAAGAAGAAGAAGAAGAAGAAAAGGTAGAAACACAATAGGTTGCCTACGCAGCTTCGCTGCTTGGTCCCCAATAAGAAAAGGTAGAAACACAATGGGTTGTCGACTCTGCTTCGCTGCTTGGCCCCCAATAACATCAATTACATAATTTTACTATGGCTCCAAAGTTTCCATTTTGAGTGCACACCTAGTTCTGTGATTCAGTTGCATTAAAATCTTGAAAACACAGACACTTATCTATTGAAAAATAAATGATTTTTTAAAATATTGATGTGAAACTTCTCTCTGCTCTTATCTTTCTTAGCAACCCTGAGATGAAGACATTGCTATCAGTTGGAGGTTGGGTGAATGGGATAAGCCCGTAAGTCTCCAGAGGTTTTCCTTAAGCAGCAGGCCAAGCTAACAAGCTAACACATAACATTCATATAAGATTGACTTTTGACTTTTGTTGTATGTTAGCTGGCATAGATGACAGATACAATCAAGCACTTCAGGAATACATATGTAAGGAGCTGTTTAATCGGAGGTGTTTGAAAATGGCAAAGAAAATTTGGGCAAAATGTAACAATGGTAATTATCTATAATAACAAAGAAACATACTGTAGCAATCCTGATGCCTCTGTAAGACCTGGTGGGATATAGTTAATTTGCAGCCTTTGGGATGGTTCATGGTTAGAAGTATCCCTCTAGAATGTTAGATTGTTGTCAGGAGTGAGCCAGAAGTAAGCCAGAAGTGAGCCAGAAGTGAGGCAGGAGTGAGACAGAAGTGAAAAGTAACATTTTGACTCAACCCTGGAGTTAAATAAATATCACTGTCTTAGATTCTCGGCCCAACAAACCTGATAGGACAGTTGTAAACCAGATGCTCATGACCATTTGCCCTCCAGGTTCATAAACATGGTTTCCAAACCAGAGAACCGTCGTGCCTTCATACACTCGTCCATCAGTGTCCTGCGCAAACATGGCTTTGATGGACTGGACCTGGACTGGGAGTTCCCAGGGCAAAGTGGGAGCCACCCAGAGGACAAGCTGAGGTTCACAGCGCTGGTCACGGTGAGGGCACATTGCCGTCGGCATTGTGAGAAGATCTCAACACTTACCCTCTAAGATTTGAAGTGTCTTCTGTGATAAATGATTGGAATCCCTAAAACGCTTTCTCATTAACACTGCAGGAGCTCAGGAAGGCCTTTGAGGATGAGGCCAGAGACACCAGAAAGACCAGACTAATGCTGTCTGCCAAAGTGGGTGCTCTGAGGTCCACGATCGAGAGTGGTTATGAGGTCCCCCAGATATCAAGGTAATGAGGTGGTTCTGATGCAATGTTATTTTACTCAAATGTCAGTAAACATACAGCTGATAAAATTATTGTATAAAGCTGTATAAATTACAAAAATAGAAGTATTAAAATGTTAAGCTATGCTTGTGCAGCCAGCTGGACTTCATCAGTGTCATGACATACGACTTCCATGGACACTGGGAGAAGGCTACAGGACACAACAGCCCCCTCTACCGCAGCTCCCACGACCAGGGGAACCACATCGACTACAACACTGTAAGAAGATCCATTAAATATCCATACAATAATTTCTGACAAGAGAGAAACTAAATTATGGTACTAAGGAACGTGAAAGAATATGTGATAATCTCTTCGTGGCTCACTTTTACTACTTGTCCCTTGCGCTGTATTTCAGGACTCTGCCATGATATTCTGGATCGAGCAGGGAGCCCCTGCTGAAAAGCTGCTGATGACCATCCCCACCTATGGTCGTACATATCGCCTCACATCCTCCAACTCTGGCCTTGGGGCCCCATCTGATGGACCAGCAGCCGCTGGACCATACACCCGCGATGCTGGCTTCTGGTCATTCTATGAGGTAAGCCATGCACTTCTGGCACAACGCATTTACCCAGTTCATACAGCTTCACGATCATTAACCGTTGACCTAGCCCTAGACCGAGCCACTGACGCAACTCCCCTACCTCATGTGCCATATGTATTTTAGCATTATGTGTTTCACACTGTTTTTAAAGAAGAAATTCCATAACTGGAGATCTTTTCTTAGGTGTGCTCCTTCATCACAAGTGCCACAACCCACTGGATTGAGGAACAGAGTGTTCCTTATGCCGTCCACGGTGATGCGTGGGTGGGCTACGACAATAAGGAAAGCATCGCAGCTAAGGTGCAGAAATTTTAATCTGTCCATCTGAGAGTTCCCTATCCCACAATTCAGAGGTTGCTTTATTATAGAATTGCATTAACTATCTTCTTAAATGGGGTTGTTAACTGTAATTGGTACATTCTTATCCATTCTGTCACTATTGATGAGTGAAATGCATGTTTAGAGTGAATTTAGCCTATGTTGCGATGCTCAGATATTTCCCTCTTCTTATTTGTTTATTAGGTCCAGTGGATAAGAGAACATGAATTAGGCGGGGCTTCTGTTTGGTCACTGGACATGGATGACTTCAGGGGAACATTCTGCGCAGATGGGGATTACCCTCTTGTGAACTACCTCCGCAACTCCCTCGGTAAATGGCATTAGGCCATGTGTATCTTCAACTTACTGAGACTCCATCAATGTTAGAAAGCCGCTGAGATGTTTTGTAAGATCAGTCATTGCGTCAAACAGAAATTCAAACATGCTGCATCAGGGTAATCTGGGTTTCAGTATAAGGAGCTTGTGGTATTTGGGCCGGGTCAATATCAGGTCTATACTTGCAGGATTCCCTCCGAAACCAACCACCACACCTCGTCCCACCACTACCAAGGACCCCATCACCTCCTTTTGTGCCGGAAGGCCTGACGGGCTGTACCCCAACCCTGCCAGCCAGAACACCTACTTCCAGTGTTTCCGTGGCAACACCTACCTCCACTCCTGCCAGCCAGGGCTGATCTATGTGGATGCTTGCAAGTGCTGCAACTACCCGTGAGGGGGGCAGACTTCCCCTCAGTGCACCAATATCAAAATCTTCTCATTCAATTCTCAAATAAACAAGTGACAAGAGATTCATTCTTTTTTCCACATTTTCAGTTTCACACAGCATTACAAGAAGATTTATGGAAAAAAACATGTTCTTTGCATTTGTGTATATTTTGTGAATATCATAACAGACTTTTAAGGAATACACCACATATATGAGATCCCACAAACAGATCCTTGTAGACCGGTATGAATCCTGGACCATGACATTTTGATCAGTGTTCCAGCCCACACAGCACTCTCTAATGCTCATAAATCAACATCATCGCTCTTACTTCAGTTGTGAAAGCCTGAGAAAAATAAATATCATAATTCTGACTCTTTATTTTTTATTCTCAATAGTTTGCCATTACTTGCCAAGTCTCAGATGTACCCTGGGATTGGTGGAATGGCCAGATAAATTATGAACAAGTGGTGGCAGTTTAGGGGGAAAACTTCACTAAGAATATCCATCTCTGTCCTGGCTGAGGTTCTTGATAATTCCAGGATTTGTAGCATTTGCTGTAGGGCTAGGTGTTCTGTAATAACCTAGGTCAGAGGCTTCATTGGATTTGTGTCCATTTAGATCACTTTTCCCCCTTTTCTTTCAGACACCAAAAACCTCTTGCCGACATTACATTGTTTTTATCCATAAATTCACAAAGGTTCACATGCTCGTATTTACTGGGAGTCTGCAAAATTAATCTTGCTGACAAAATGAATGTCATGCTAGAGTTGCAAAATCTTTCCTTGAAAATATTTTTAGCAATTTTTTTTACAAATCCACATACATGATTGTAATCCACTGACTGTTATCATTCAATTAAATCTGAAGATGGTGAGCAATAACTCACATCACAAGCTTCAAAATTGTCTAAGCCATCTTGGACTGAACAGTAAGTAAAGTAAAGTAAAGGAAAACAAAACAACAAATCTGATGTATGTTTTAAAAAATTAAAACCTCAAGGAATCCCATCCCATTAGCCAAACATATTATAGCATTTTTCAGAGTGTTACTTCTCTGCGCTGTTTCAAGCACGAGACCGACACCGTTTAACAGGAATTAATGCTCTTTATTTCACATATACGCTTACGACCACCTTGAAAAAGGCAGAACTGGCAGTGCAAAAGAACCGACAGGCACACAGAAACACACAGTAAGCCCTCACTCGCTCTAGCGAACACGCCCGCGGTGAGGGAACAGAACCTCCCCCAAACTAACTCATATTACAAAGACAAACAATACAACATATTTGCCGTCAACAATAAACACAACCGGCACATAGAACACGCTATATACACGGTTAAAGTCTCGGGAGCCAGGCTTCCCAGCAGCCCCTGCGGGGATGGCTTTAGCCCATTGGCGGGGGAAGCGCTCCTAGCCATCCCCGCTACAATATATACGTGGAAAATCTTGTTTTACCTGCACCCTTAAAAGAAACACTCCATTCCTCTCTCTTTTAAAATATCTTGTTTAGTTTTGCCACTTTGCCACAAGTTAACTGTTTCGATATAAATCTCAGACTTATCTGAACCACTTGGAACAATGGAGCCACGTCCCTTTCAGTATGTTATATTTGTAGCTATATTTTATTCTCATTGTGATCTTTAGATTTATGTTTAGACATTTCACTTGCTCTCCACGCTACGACCTTTTCCAATCAGATTTAGATTTTTTAAAGGCTTCATTGCAATAAACCTTTCAGCTGAACTCCAGTGTAGTGAATGTATACAAACTGGAATACTAAGAAAGAATGAATTAAATCTGAAACTACTTAAAGAAAATCAAAAAAACAATTTTTTTTAAAGCCAATGTCTTAAGCATTTTATAGGGAAGAGATGATGGACTGCCAAGCTGGTGGGGATATGCCCCTATAAAGGACCCTGTTGGGCACCTGAGTGTGGTTCCACTGATGGTTAGGTCAACGGTGCCAACAATCTGACTCTTTAGAAGTCTTTTTAAAAGACCCAACAAAGCTGGCTCAAGGGAAGTGCACCTGAACAGGTGTTTTGTTCAGAGTTTTCGGTTTTCATTGTGTTTGATTAACTTCTTGTCTGAAAATGCCAAATAAAAGGCATACACCCTGGCCCTGTGTCTCCGTCTCCAGCCGCACTCCAACCAGGCCGGCCATCGCATGGTACAATCTCCCTCAAAATTGAGATATGGTCAGTATACGGTTTGGTCATGGCAAACAGACACAGTGTTGCCACATAGGGCTGATAAAATGTAACATGTGGAGGTCAAACAGACATGATTCACACGGGCACACCTGCATGCACATACACAGACAGACACAAGCGTACACATAAACCTGCGCAGACACACTTGCACATGCATGCACCTGCACAGAGCTTCAGCAGGGGTAGCTGTCCTGAAGAACTGCTGGTTCTTTTGATGTATGTGTTTACCTACACCCTTTAAGCAGCTATTTCGTAGAAAGGCCATTTAGTCTCCCTAAAGTGCTTTTCCTCTGGCTAGATAGATCAAGCAGATCTCTACAAACCCTCAAAGTGTGCTCATATCATTGTTACTCACATGTGGTCACTAAAAGATTAGCTGTAAAAAGCACAATGCATGTCACTTCAGGAGAGTGAGCAGTGAAATTGCAGTAAAAAAGCTCTAGTTCAAGTACAGAGATTTTGTTTATTTTTTATTTTTTATTTTTTATTTTATTTTAGAACTTAAGTTACATTATCTTGATTTTTTTCTTCTTCGTGTAACGTGACACAGTTTTACACTCATTATTGTCACAACCTTGTTCAGATTGGTTTTTTTTTTATAATCGTGATTGAACATAATGGAGAGCCTGTCCCAGCCTGCAGAAGGAATATTTGGGTGCCGTGTGGTCATCAGTTCCGAATTCCTCTGCTACTGAACCTATGTCTCAAGAGACAGATAAGAGGTTTGCAAAGTTTTTATTAATTAAACCTTCCTGGGTAGAGTAACTCTTTAAAAATATAAAATAGAAATTTACAAAGTATAAAATTAAAATATATATACCCCTTTTCTTTAAACATATTTTTTCCATTTTTAAAGACACTTTCTATTTCGTACAGAAGCATTTATCAACAGAAATTTATAATGGTGATAAATTGTAAAATAAATAAAAAATAATATGCCGGCTATTCCCTACTGTATCCAGTTCTAGCCCTTATACAATACTGCTTCTCGAACCTAGGTCCTGATGTTTAGCAAATCTGCTCTAATTCCCAATAGACTTGCTACGCAAATTGTGGTGGGCAGCCAGAAGCAGTTGATAACAGGATATATCTGAATTACCCAGCTTTCTATTCTATTCTTTGTATTCTACCTCCTGTTAGAGTATGGATGTCATTCAGCATCAAAATATTAAATTCCCCAACTCAGATTTAGTTAGTGGTCTATCGAGTACTGATGTAGATGAGAAGGTGGTTGACTTTTTAAAGAGAAATGGTTAAATTTCAAGAGTATTCCAGATTATCAGAATCTGAAGCTGACTTCCAAGCCATAGCCATAGTTGATTTTAAATACGGTGCAGCCAGATTTCCAAAAATCAATTACCATACAGCAGACTGTCTGATACAAATGTACATCCACCTCTTGTCTAGTGTCAACGCTACTAACTGAAGAACTAATCTAACTAAAACCTACCTAGTGGAGCTTAAAGATGTTGCAAAATTGAATGGAACAGTCTTTGAGAAACTACTGCTTGAGGAGCTGGCAAGTATGAAAGAATCCGCTAAGGATGACACTCGAGATGAAGCTAGCCCTCAATACAGACTGAATTGTACCCAGTCCCAGTCCCACTCCCGTTGTGACTAAAACTACTGATAGCATTCGCTCTCCACTCAAGCTGAGGCTTCACATAGTAGGGTGAAGGTAGACTACTGTTTACCCTCTGACCAGCTGAGTACACCTGAAATCCAAAGTGTAGTGGTTGAGCATATTGTTAAGAGCAGTGACATTACTTCACAGTATCACAACCTTCCCAAGTTGAGGACTTTCTCTGGAAAAGCTCCATGTCCCAGCATGGAAGTTCACTATGACACCTGGTCACTAACAACACAAAGTTTCACCTCACAGATTCTTCTGTCTCTGATTCTAAAGTGATCAGGAAGGTGGTAAAAGCCTACAAACATTGCGAAGCATCTAGGCCCTCATTACCGCCCTAGACGCTTCACAACCTATATTCTCTAGACTTCTGCTCCTCCTGAGAACCAAAGAGGGCAAGCAAGCTGCTAAGTCAAGCCACATGGAACAACATCTCTGAATCCAAAAACAAAAGTCCAGTCCAATGCACAGAGTGCGTATGATTCCAACACCGAAGAGAACAACATGCATAGCCTTCTGAGAAATCAAAATAAAATTCTAAGGGACACACAATCTGCAGTGATGAAGAAATTGAAAAAGCAACTCACGAGTTTCAAGCCCAGCTAGCTTCCATACAGCTTCCAAGGCTGAACCCATAACAGAGGAGGAAACCAAAACAGCCAAGAAAAGAGAAAGCAGAAAAGCAGCCCAAAGAATCTGAAGACTAACCACAACAACACTACTGCTACGGGTGGACTGACAGGGAAGAGGAACCCAAGTGCACAAAACCTGGAAACAGGTAAGAGTCGAAGCCAGCAAACAGGAAAAAGAAAATCCGTGAGTCATAGTCGATGAGACAGGTAATGGGTCAATAATCAGGCAAACAGCACAGAGAGGACAATCCAAGAGGCGATGGTTCATGAAGCAGGCAAAGGGTCGATGATCGGGAACCACAAGTCAACCACAAGTCAACCGGGATAACAAGGGCGTAGCGCTTGGAAATGCTCTGCAAGATAGCCAAGACTGAGCAGTGAATGTAAGTCACTGAAAGGATTATGTGCAGTGGAGAGAGAAGCAGGATACCAGTGGTGGAGAATGAATATGTAAGAGGACAGAACGAACAAGTACACACGGTGTTGTGGAATGTTAATTGAATAATGAGATGACAGGAGCTTGAAGAAGTGATTGATAAGGAAGGGTGAGGGCGAACTGTGAACTACGCCGGGAAAGCTAATAAGAAACCAACTTTTTACTAAACACTGGTGACCATGGAATCTTTATCATTCTACTTTTCAAGGCAGCCCATCCAACCACTGAGTCACACAACTCCTTGAAGTAGAAGGTACAAATGGCCAGTCTGTACCATTCCTAGGGTATATAGAAGTTAATATGGTCTTCAGGGGGTGTTAGAGTTTCTTGCTTTAAAGTGGGCCATTGTGGGGTTATTTCAAGATTATCTATATTGAAATTACTTAGCTGTTAAAACTGACCTTTAACTTTAACATCAAGTACAGGGGTTAGAATTGGAATCAAAATACAGATGGTCTCCCCAGGCAACCCCATGATATGTTAGTCAATGATGATGTTTCACTGAAGGAGAGTGAAAAGCAGTTCACATCACATCATCTGGGATTGTTGTCTGATTAGCAAATTTTACCCGCAGATGCAGTTACAGCTCTCTCTTCTAGAGGAAGTAAATGACAGGTTACCTTCCATTACATTGGTCGAATCCCTAACTCTCCAAGCTGTTGTGATCCCAGATATCTCAGAACATTTGACGGACATGTAACTGTACTTACCTTAAGTGAGGAAGACTTTAATCAACAACAGCGAGCTGACCCTGTAATCAGTCGTGTCATCCAGCTACTGGAAGCTGGAGACCAAGCTCCTCACAATGTCAGCAGGGATTCTCCTAAGCTTAGGCTTTTATTTTAAGGAGTGGAATCATTTGGAAATTAAAAGTGGTCTCTAATATAGTAACCACCAATGCAAAAACCAAACTGTTCAGGTCAACTCTTACTCAGGTGTCTCCATGATGAAATTGGGCACATGGGAATAGCGCACTATTGAATTTGTCAGGTCAAGATTATATTGGTGATGTCTGCTGGTGTTGATTGCAAAATCAAATCTTATGGACAATGCATCAGAAGAAAAACTCAACCAGATATAACCTCTCATTACAGTTTTTGTTGATCGTTTGGTACTATTATCGCAAGTATGTGGTAAAACCTCACAACCTACAAAACTCATAGCAGATCATCAAAAAGGCTGTGTTTTCAAACATGTAATCACATGTTCAATTGACTAAGTATAACACACAAAATTACAAAGTAACTCTTTCACCACACCTAATCAGTGTGTCATCAAAGAAATACCTTTTATATGAAGTAATTGTCTTTCACAACGCAATGCTCACAATACTTTTGATATGCTTCTCTTCTGATTTGCGTAAATACATTTGACGATACATTAATCCAACTGCTCTTAATCGTTAATCACTGAACCGTTTGGTAAACCTATAGGTTTTAAATTGGTTTGTCAGCTATATACAATATATGGATTTCTCTTTTTATACTACACATATAAAATTTGTGTTTGTATGAACATCTAAATTACATGTAACAACACATAATGAATACTTGTTATTGCTAATTAATTTCAAGTAAGGGAAACAACAATTGGTCACCATATATGTAAAAGGGGGGGTGTAAACCCTGGCAATTTATTTCAACATGGAGAAGGATAGACAGCAAGGAATAGGAAGAGCTCGTGGACAAGGGAGCCGTCAGAGAGGTGGGCATGGGCACCAACAGAGAGGTCAGAGAGGTGGGCATGGGGCCTGTCGAATGGTTGGTTGTCAGAGAGAGGAAGGCAGAACTGTTGTCTCTAATGGGGGACTGTGACAGTGAAGGGATTGTGGCTATTTGACATTTTTTGGTGATAAGAACCATTCTTGTTGTCGCTCCATCATTGGTGGTTCCCCCCTAGTTGGCTGGGTACGGACCACCTTCATAGCCATGTGTTGTTTCTGGCACTTACCCTCTTTGTATGCTGCCGTAGATGTATGTAGCTGTGACCACTCATAAAGTTTCACTTAAAAAATTTTCTAATTACTTAATTTAAGATCATCCTGCTTTCATAGATAAGCATTAATAATGTGCTATCTCTCTCTTTCGAGCAATCACGTGAGGAACCCTGCAGGACTGCATCACTTTCACCACCGCTACCATTGGACCATTAGCCTGGACTCCAGTCGTCAGGGCCCCGACCCCTCTCCTCCGGATATTACTTCTTTTTTTTTTAACTCCTCTACCGGAGGGCCTCGCACATCATGGACATTTAAATTCTTTGATTCTACTCCCAGTGCCGGCCAGCGGATGATGGGCTCCCCCACTAAGCCGGGTTCCTCTCAAGGTTTCTTCCTGCCAGCCTAGGGAGTTTTTCCTTGCCACTGTTGCCACTGGCATGCTTTTGGGAGGTCAGGCCTGGGACATACTGTATTTTTCTGTATGTAAAGCATCTTTGTGACATGGCATGGCAACATGTGAAAAGAGCTGTATAAAATAAAATTGATTGATTGATTGATTGAATGTCATCGTTGATCATGTGGTGAACCAAGGCCTTACTATGGCAGAGGCTGCCAGATTAGTAGATCCAAATCTAAAAAGACCTATCATCCAAACTTTTTGCCAAGAAAACCAGTAAGTCTTGGCAGTGGTGGAAATAGTGAGGGCCAGGAATGATATACGGCTGTCGTAAATAAAGCAGGCAATTGAGGAGAACAATGACACTTTTGCCAATGTGGCATCCATCAGCCTACCAACAGTAGCCCACCTTTTGAAGAGGCACCAGGTATCAATGAAACACATTTACCTGGTGCCTTTTGAGAGAAACGATGAAACAACTGAGGGCTGAGTATGTTCAGGTACAGCACTATATACTGTATTACTGTTACTATTTGATGCATCACCTACTTCATATGTATATTGGAACTACGTTGTAAAAAGAACTAACTGAAATATATTTTTTAGACGATGATGGTGCTTGATGTGGATGTGAACCATCACAAGTACATTTTTGTTGATGAAGCAGACCTGGCCAAAACTCGTCGCTGTGGACGGAATCTCATCGGCCAATGGGCCACTGTTCAAGTGCCTGGACAACGTGGAGGAAACATCTCCATGTGCGCAGCTATCTCTGAAGATGGTGTGGTAGGATGAATGCCATTACTTGGCTCCTACCACGCTGCACATCTCATTGAGTTTCTCAATTAAATTGAGCCAACCTGTCAAGGTGAAGGGATCACCTATGTAATTGTGTGGGACAATGTCAAGTTCTACCATGCAGATGTGGTTTAAGTATGGTTTCAGGCCCATCCCCGATTCATGACCCTCTACCTGCCCCCATACTCTCTTTTCCTTAACCCTATTGAGGAATTTTTCAGCACGGAGGTGGAAGGTCTATGATAGCTAACCCCTTGAGCGCACCACCCTCCTTCAGGCCATGGATGAGGCATGTAATGACATCAGTGTAGACCAACGTCAAGCATGGATTCGCCGTGCCAAAAGGTTTTTCCCAAGGTGGATGAACAATGATGACATTCACTGTGATGTGGACTAGAATCTATGGCCAAATGCTCAAGACAAGAATGATCCAAATGAACGTAATGTGTGCTAAATGTTTTGTTTTAATTTATTTAATTTGTATTATTTAACTGTGTACATTTGATTATAGAGAGTATACCTATGTTACAATTATATCTGAAAAATTTAAAACAAATTGGACGAAATGATTGTAGAGGATGTCTTCATTGATCACAACTTGATTACACATTGGATAAATATTATGGAAATGAGAGATTCTGTAAATGTTGGGTAATGTAAGTATATTGTCTAATGTGAAAACTGTGTAATCTGTCTTTTACAGTACTGTAGCATATTACTTTCATCACTTCTAAGGGCAATTTGAAACATGTATCTTGTATTGTTTGTTATTGGATTTACTGGTAGTTAAAACGACTGAACTGAAAAGATATCATTATATTGTGTTTTGGTGATTAAACCATATGTTCTCATCCAAATGAATGCACAATGGAAACTTTTGAATGAAAGGCTGCATTACAAGTGTGATGAGTTTGGAGTAATGTACAAAGAGTTGTGAGGTTTTACCACATACTTGCGATAATAGTACCAAAGCGATCAACAGAAACTGAAATATCCATACAATCAGGCCATTACAGTTACTTTGTATGGATTTTCTATCCTTGGAGCCTTACAGCTCAAACGCAAAAGATATTCTGGTTATTAGTGACCATTATACAAAGTATGTAGCCAACTAACTGTGGCACGCAGCTGGCAGCCATGCCCTCCCCAGCAGGGGGAGTAATGCAACAGGGAAGGCTAATTGCTAATTGCCCTTTAATTAGACCTTGTTGTACCACTGATGGTAATCACACTCAGGTGACAACAATCCTAGGCCCTTTAAAAGCATGGGAGGAACTGAGCGAACCCCAAAAGGGAGATATTGTTGTTTGATGTTATGCGTAATAACAGGTCGAATCCCTCCCCAATGTTCTCGGACCCAGCATGCCCTCGCTTGCTACTCTAAGTAAGGATCAGCACTGTTGCAAACTGTCTATCGGAATAGTTTCTTGTTTATTATGGGTTTCCTGAATGCTTGCTTAGCGATCAGGGTAGAGATTTTGAGTCTCACCATCCGAGAACTCGGATGTGCTATTGCAGGAAAAGTACGCACCAGTCCTTATCATCCAAGAAGCAACCCAGAAGAGCATTACAACTGCACGTTTCTTGGAATGTTAGGCACTCTGAAGGATAAGGAAACAGTGGCGTGACTTTGAGAAGCTGCTCACTCATGCCTAAAACTGCATAAAAAATTAGGTTACTGGTTTTATTCCTTACAAATGAATGTTTAGGCATCAACCTAGATTGCCAGATATTGCATCTGGTCTGCCAGTGAGAAAGAGTAAGTGAACGTCTCACTCGCAGTATGTGAGATGTAGAGTTATCAAACTGCTATTGAAAACACGCAGAATTTGATAAACATGTCAGAGAACTTAACCTTCAAGTTAGAGCCCATGTCCTAGTAAGTAATGTCCGCCTGGGGAATAAAAACAAATTCGCTGAAAAATAGGAGTTTTGATTCAGATCCGGTTTAACAATAGAAAATGATGGTTGTGATAAATTGTATAATAAATGTGCCGGCTGTTATTTCATGCTGTATCGAGTGTGTCCTTATACTGTACATTACTGATTCTAAATCTTGATGTTTAGCCAATCTGCTCTAATTCTGAATACCAGTGCATTGTC
Source organism: Hiodon tergisus (assembly GCA_025775045.1). Lineage (NCBI taxonomy): Eukaryota > Metazoa > Chordata > Actinopteri > Hiodontiformes > Hiodontidae > Hiodon > Hiodon tergisus. The sequence goes on from JAOVYW010046522.1 coordinate 32,469, forward strand.
ATCACATCATGCTGTGTAATTTTTTGCTTACATTATTAATTGCTTACTGCTCTCATCAGTGTGATCTCTACACCCTTTTAAACTGGCCATCACTTCATTAGTATAGATTCATTAATAAAACTCTGAGAAATATTCAGTTTTTGTTCCTCTTCTCGTAATCCCTAATGTGTCATCTGCTGCTGGGCTTCTCATTCCAGTATCCTGCTACTTATGATTGGACTATGATTTTTTTTTTTGTATCCTGACTCCCCATGGTATAGACTTCAGGTGTGGTCTTGTGTCTCGTCTTTCCTCCCAGCACTGGTTAATCCAGTGGTGCTGTCTACTCTCAGGGTTTGGTACCAGTTCAGACTCAACTTCAAGTTCTTGCAGGTTTCCACCTTAATTCCACTGTTTTTTAACCATTTATTCCCTCCTGCACTCTCAGATTCCACCTTTTTGATTTGGCTCGACAAAGGGATAAAATGCTTTCGTTACCTATATAAAGGCGATTTATTCTGTAGTTTTGCTAGATTGTCTAGGGATTATGGATTGCCCAGCCCTCATATGTTCCGGTTAGGCACTGTGCTCGCACCAGCTTCTGGGTTTACCTTCTCTGCCCCCCAGGCAGCCCTGGGAAGAGCTGTTCTCGTTGGATCCATTCCAGAGGGGCTCTATTTCTAAGATTTACAATTCTTTCATGTCATTTGATAACCTTATAGATATTAAAACAAGGGCTGCTTTGGAACAAGAGCTGGGGAATGGTGGGGTAAAGCTATTAATGGAATAAAATTGACTACACCATGCGCCCCACTTAGTCTGATACAATACAAGGTAGTACACAGGGTTCATTATTGTAAGACCCGACTTTCACAGATTTACCCAGATGTCGACAGATGTCAGAGCTCACCATACAATCTGGTCGTTTGTTTATTTCTTGCTCAAGACTGCAGCAGTTTTGGAACAAATATTTTACTATGATATCTACTGTCCTTAAACACAATCTCCAAATCTGCCCATTATTAGGTTTATAAAAAATGGCAGCCATTTATTTATTTTAATGGTCTACACAGGTTGCCTTCTGATTGATTCCCCCAGTTTTATTTTTAATTTTTATTTATTTATTCATTTATTTATTTATATTTAGTAGTGAGGAGTAGTGCAATTTGGGCTACTTCTTGTTCTACCAGGTATATTTTCCAAATTAAAACACAACTCAACCAGCTTCAATTATCAAGCTTCCAACTATGTAATGACGTTATGTAATGTCAGGCAATGTTTGACAATAAAAATATGGTCACTTAAAGATAAAACTTGCAGTAGTCCCAGCAAATCTTGATGCATTTTAGCTCATATTAAACTGCCAAATGATCAAATGTCTTATGCTACATAACAATCCTTAGTGAAAAGTCCCCAAAGAAACAGAGGACTTGTGGGCTAGCTGTTAGCTATGGGTAGCGTTTGTAATAGCCACTGTGCACAAGCATAAGCACAAGCAAACGTACTTCTGCTGTCCCTAGAAGTCGGGATATCAGTTTCCAGTTTACTTCCCATGTTCATCTGCATTGTCCAAAATGTCAGTATTTACTAGATGTCTCTGGCTAGCGGCCAGAGCTTGTTTTTCTTCATTTTAAACGCAAACTGTTGTGATAATTGTATTATCAATTGTATTACCTTTCTGCCCCTATCAATTTCTCATAAAGATCAGAACACAGGTGAAGTCGTTGTCAGGGCATTGTGCTACAGGTCCATGAGGAAAGCTGAGAAACCTCACAGGCTAAAATTAGCTGGTGAGTTTACCTTGTTAGTCCTCATTCGGTTACTGCATGATCGGCGCTCCCAAACACCGGCCCGTGACTTCTTGGTATAGTTATTCCACTCAAATAACGATGGAACAGAGCCTGCTGCTAAAACCCGTCTACCCTTAGCAGTAGTGAGGATTTCATTGTCTTGGAAATGTCGGCTGCATGCCTTGGTGTGGGGGGTCACCGAAAATCCCGCCCTCCTGCACAAAGGCAGGTGTCTTTCAGGAAGCGGTGGAAGCTCACATGGCTGTTATACTGACCTGAAGGAAAGTGGCACACAGCAGTGCTCCTTAGATCCACCCACAGTTCTTTGGAACTTAAATGAGTCACGCACATTATATTTATTTTTCTGGACAAACGGCAGCACTCATTTGTTGTTTGTATGGTAACGGATGAAGACCGGAAGTAAACCGGAACATGAAATTCTAGACAAAAGCAGAAGTTCATCACTATGCTTGTGCACAGAGCCTATTGACCTCACTAAAATGCCTCACAAACAAGTTTCCTACCTGGGTAATCTTGATCCTTTTTATTTCATTCAAAGAAACCCTTGAAAATGGGTCAGCAATGAATCTACTACTGCATCATCAGAGACCAGTTGCCATTTTACAGAAGACATAATATTGAAAACTGATGTGAGATATGATAATCTTAAAGTCAACACTTTCTTTTAATATAAGAGGAAATAATGAAAAAGAACAATACAAAGCCAATGTCAAAAAATGTTTCCAAAGGTCAGTAGCCAAAATAGGTTCACATACAAAAAGAGAAAAAAAACAATACCTGCTTTGTGACATGCAGCGCATTATCCTGCTGGAAGTATAAATGAGAAGAAGGGTAAACTCAAAGGATACACCTGGTCAGCAACAATGTTCAGATATGTGGTGGCATTCAGATGTTGCTCAATTGGTATCAGTTGTGCTAACATGGTGCCATTGACATGCAGGATGGGTCCACGGACTCAAGAGTAACTGTTATTCGTCAGACCAGGCAAGGTTTTTCAATTACTAAATAGTGCAGTGCGGGTCACTTTTTCTTGTTTTAATCTGGTAGGACTGGACTGGTGTGGTCATCTGCAGGAATATCTTAACCGTAACAAGGACAGACAAGTTGCTCATTCCGAGATGCCGTTCTGCACACTATGGTGTTGATGGCCAGCCTGTTTGCTTGCACGATTCTTTCCATTATCCTTCAACATCTCTTATGTTCTATTATTGTTTTCATTTTTGAAAATAAGATATGTAGGCTGGAAAATTAATTGCAAAAAGTTCAATCTGAGGCAAAGTCATTTTCCAGCCGGTAAGAGAAGGGGTAGCCCAATTGCATAACACTTGAGAAAACATCAAGCAGAAACTGTTAACTTCTGAATGGTTATTCATTTTTATTTTGTAATTCATATTTACTTAACCAAATGCATACATGTTGTTTTTTAAATTGTTACAAAATATGTAAAAATGTAAATATGACAATAAGTTCTCAAATTACGCATATGATTCATTATTAAATTAATTATACAATTTTAAATATCAGTCTCAAAGATGATATTTTTAAGGTTACTGACAGAAATGCACAATTATTTATAGTCATTAATATTATTTATTTTGTATTAGCATATGGCAAAATAGGAAAACAAAATTTCACTACTTTGAACTTAATTACTTAATGACACGTCATCACAGATCAATTTGTCCTTTGATCCATCTCTGAAGTCGTAAACTTTTATGGAGAGGTCATGGTCCATAAGCCAAAAGTCAGCGTTCAGCCACAGACCACAGTAAGTGTTTTAGATCAGCATTACACCTGCTGCTGAAAGGTAAGGCTGGGGCCAAAGGGGAAAGTGAGCCTTTATTGTCCAGATTGTCTATAAAACATTGAAATAGCCTCTATTAAGAAACCATCATATTGATCTAGATTTGATTCAGTTTAAGTCAGGTGCCGAAAGTAAAGCAATTGCTTTGGGGAAATGTGTAAAACTTTGTGCAAAACAAGAAACAATACTCTTATTATTATAGTAATGCTGGAATCCAGAGAATATATCAAACTATATATCACTCCATGCAACACTAATGTGCCCCACATCGTTGTGATAACACTTGAACCCTGTACTGTTGGTACCAGGTACCCCGGTGTGTAATTCATTGGGTTGTTTCCTCAGACTTCGAGAACATGGTAAAGTACCAGATTTTAGTGTCAGATTTTATTAGACTTCCCCATTGCTCAAAAATAAACTGGTTAGCTACCCAAATGCCTTAGTCAGTAAAGACACTTGCCCAAGCATAGACTGGGACCTGAGCAGGAGTTTGGTGGTTCGAATCCAGCTCAAGTCGGCAGGGTTGCTCTGCTTTCCTGCACTTGCAGGCTGGCAATACCGTCAGGAGGGATGTACCTCTCCTGAAATCTTTGCTGAAGCTCTTGTGTAGGAAAAAGAGACAGTTGGCTCAAAGGTGACTAGCATTGGTGGAGACTTGTTATTCTTCTTCAACCTTCCTGTGTGTTGAGATGGAAATCATAGCCATAAAATTATGAAAATTTGTTTTCATTTGTTTTAGAGTCTGTATTTTCCTTGACATTAGCATTACTGGGGATTCCAAATGAAGAAAACCAATATCATCATTTAGATGATGATATTGGTTTTCTTCATTTGGAATCCCCAGTAATGCTAATGTGGTCAAGAAGTATGAATTATACACAGTTTCAGGATTGGCCTGGAAGAGATCTGCATATTTCAGACCTTGGTCTTGTATGTGTGGCATATCCATCATAAGGCCCTTGAACCCTGGTGTATACATTTTTTCTATACAACCTGTAAAAACAACTAGATAAACCAGAAAAACCCAATAAAATATACTGTGATTCTGTTTAGCGGACAAGTTTCCCAAACGAGATATGCCCAATGCTGCATAAGTGGCCCTGGATATGTGCAGCCGCCAAAAACATGAAGTCGAAATTATATAGATATCCTTAAGGCTATCTTCCAGTCCCAGAAAACGCTAGTTTAGCCACACTACGCTAAAATACTCATGACAATGGTGTGGGGCTCAGATGAAAATGTACTAACTTTAAGGCATGATATTACTGCCTAGAAAAAACGAATTTATGTTCCTAATCGTACTTATTTACCAAATTAAATTATAATTATTATCATTGTAAATGCATTGTATCCTTTGTTACTGTACTGGTATGAACCAAATTTTTACCTTGATTTTGAGTATCTGGAAGGTAACATTGGTTAAGCAAAATTATACTGGAGGTATGAAACTATTTAATTGTTCTTACTCAGCAGCTGACTTAAGGAATAATATTCACTAAAAGATTAGTATTAATACAATATAATAATTGCTGTGTGTTAACACAATGTGTTAAAACAGCCATGCCACTATCTACTATTAACCAGACTATCAGGCAGCTATATATTCTGTTAGTCATCCTGTGAGGTGTGTTTTCTATAGTAAGGCATTTTTTGTTCCTGGCTGGATAAAATGAAAGGTGGACTTTGTTTAACTGTTTTTGGAGGCTTGGGGCAAAACGATTTTTTTGGCACATTTAAGATTTCCATTTCTTCTTTTTTCGCACCTTACCCAACTTTATCTTTAGATTAGATTCCCAAATATTCTATTCATGTGCAATATAGATTCAAAATAAATTAATAAATCATACAATTGGACAGTAAATATTTCTGTTTATTAGCTGTGGACCAACATGCTCTTATTGAAACATCAGTTTTGGATATTTTTCCGATTTTAGAATGTAATAATTTACATTGCGGCTCATGTGGTTGTTTTGACCAAGTCTCAAACATTCATGGATTGTCTTACCCTTCAGCCACGTGGTTGGTCTTGCTTCCTTACCAAAATGGCAGTGTAATGCGTTTACTATAATGTTTTATTTTTTTTCTTTTAAATATTTTTTTTCTTATACTGTTAATAAAGAAAAAGCTTTTTTAAGAGTGCAGTTATGTAAAGTGCAATTATGTAAAGCGCAATTTACCAGTTTTGATTTGTAATGATAAAAGTGAAACCGATATCCAAAGTTTCTTCTAGGACTATATGTTCCATAAACTGTCTGAGAACAAAACTTGAGAACCTCCTCCTGGCCGTTATTCTTAATTATGTAGAATTTTAAAATAGAAAATATCTCAAATATGTCAAATTAAATGTTTCACAGATCTCAATTAAAACATTTCCCCCCATTTCCTAAATAAATTACATCCATGAAGTAACAGAATATATCTCTGAAGGTCAAGATCAAACACTAGTACTTGAGAAGTTTGTTGGGTGAAACAAACTCAAGTGTAATGTATAATGTTTTATGTCTATTTTGAGTGAGAATGCAGTGTGTGTTGCTTCAAAGAAGCAATTTAGATTTTGAACAGTTAATAAAAATGTTTTTGTTTATTAGTGCTTAGCAACAATGTGTTGTTGACAGTCAGTGCTAAAGGCCAAAAGTCTAGCTTATTTTTCTTCATAAAGAGTGATACAACAAGAATTTCATTTTTAACTATTTTCACCTCATAAGATGTTTAAGTAAGATTTTAAGTATTGTTTTAAATTTGATGCCATAGTCAAATTCCATAAATGCCTCCATAAATACAATTTCTGATCCCCTTGCAAGCATAGTTAATGATAGTCGAACAAAAGCCATGTGCTATATGTCATAAATAGTTTCATTTAATCTTTTTTTATTACTTACCTTATCTAATCATGCTATAATGAATATCTAAATTGCGCCGCTCTTTTTAACCTTGTTTTGCTGGACTCCAATGTACTTATGGGTGTTTTTATGACCGTGGTCCTCTATATAATGCCAAGGAGTGTGGTTGTTTGATGGCTTTCCCAGCAGCTGAATTGCCAAAGGTAAGAGAAAGTGTCCATCTTGGGATGGAAGCTTTTTTTAACGGTGGCAAAATCCTCTTTTCAAAATAAAATGTCATGAATGTGTTGTCTCTTAAAACTGGGGAAAATACTGAATTAAAGTAAGAGAGTAGAATTATTTGTGACAGAAAAAGACTTATATATTTTGTTTATTGTTTGTTTATTCTGTATGTATTCTGTATCTATCTATCTATGATTCAAAGTTTCTTGAAGTAATTTGTGACAGTGTGCTGCTGATAAACTGCACAAAAATGTCAGTCATGAATAGCCTAGTCTTTCATGATTATTCACTTTATTGGCTAACAGCATCAGCCAGGGAAACTTACATAGCCCACATAGAAGATTAAAAAACCAAGAAGGTATACATGTGCTCAGTCAGACAAACTAAATGACAATAGTTAAATATAAACAAAAAATGCTTACCAAAGCTATCACCTACAGACAAAACTACTCTGTGGGCGTCAGTGCAGACCACTGGGGAACACAGTTATAGCACTCTTCAATTTCAACATCTTTTTCCACATGTCTTTGTGTGATACTTTCCCGCCTCCTCGTCATTCAGGTTGGAGTACTTAGTTCCATTGTATCATTGTAACCCACATGTGGAACAGGATATAGCAATGCTTGGCACTAATGCCAAGGCTAATTCAGTGCAATGTCACAAAGCAAACCAAGCACATAATGCACTGTAACCAAAGGAGCGTACACATTTGATCAATGGTGCAAATGTCTCAGATCACTCAATTGCCTTCACTTTATTCCTCCAGTGACAAAAAAGACGACGTATTTGAATGACAAAGCATCGACAACATCAAGATGACTAAGCTCACAATCCTAGCAGGTAAATCATTTATGACAATGGAGCTAAAAGAGACACAGGAACACACTCACAATGAGTCCAGTTTACCAGCTCATGTGGTCTGTGTTGACTGCTCTTGGTTAACCACAGACTTTTTCCCCCCTTAAGGCGTATGCCTCATGCTGTGCCAGTTGGGTAAGTGGCTCCACTTTTTATTTAAAAAAATTCTCTCCAAGCCTTCCTGTAGCTCCACTTACTGTAGTAGATACTGTAGTACACTACTGTAGCTCCACTAACTTTAGTACATATCAGCCTGGCTGAACCTGAGTCCTGCTTCATTTCAGGAACCGCCTCGCAAATGGTGTGTTACTTTACCAACTGGTCCCAGTACCGCCCTGGCACTGGGAAGTACCTGCCCGCCAACGTCGACCCTTTTCTGTGTACCCACCTGATCTATGCCTTTTCTATCATAAACCACGCCAACGAACTTGTCACGTATGAGTGGAACGATGACACACTCTACAAGTCCTTTAATGATCTGAAGAACAGGTATGTACTCATCCATTAGGGATCTCCCATATTCAAGTACATGTGGCACAAATCTGTAACACGGGTTAGGGTCAGGGTTTGCATTTCAGTAAGTCATTGAAGGTTCCACCTGTTTTAATTATGTCTGCCATGTTAGTTTTAATTTCTGATTTATGACACTGGTTTACATTTCCTAGGGTAGTATCTGTAAAATAGTCTCATACCAGTTTGATAGTGATGGACACTGAAGTCCATAATCTCAAAATAACCTTTCTGGCTGTGTTCAACAATATTCCAATGATACATTATACAATGTACAGCTATCAGGTTGGTGAAGATTTCATGAATTACCTCTTCCTAGAACTCAAGGACAGTTTTGCACTTTGTGGAAAGTGTCTAGTCCATCTAATGCAAAACGTTTAACTTTTACCGGTCAAAATTTATAAGATTTTAAAAGGAAACTATAATAATTTAATAATCTGTGATGCTGCACTGCAGAAACCCCCACCTGAGGACTCTATTGGCTGTCGGTGGATGGAACTTCGGGTCATCTCAGTAAGTCATGGTTCCTACTTCCTTATGTGAGACTACTGGTTAATTTTTGCTAGCTAAGGGTTATCTTTTGGCCACATATTGTTTTAGTAGCTATCTATTGTCTCTCTCTTTAACCACACTAAGTATTTTACCAGGTCATCTGAACCAAAGGAAAACTTTCTGACTTTTATTAACACAATATTACGTCAGGCAGAGATTTCTATATATAATGAGCATGCTGGGAACCCTCACAGAATGCACCTATAAAGCATTCATATAGCATTTCTAGCCAGAAATTAATCATTGCTATTCCCTCCAGGTTTTCTATCATGGTCTCCACACCGGCCAACCGTCAGAAGTTCATCCAGTCTTCTATCAGTTTCCTGCGGACACACAGATTTGATGGGCTGGATCTGGACTGGGAGTACCCTGGGTCACGAGGGAGCCCTCCAGAGGACAAGCAGAGATTCACACTCCTGTGCAAGGTTAGCAGGCTATCACAGACCTTAGTTAGATTCAAGCCTCTCACAGTGTCTATGATGTAATACTGTTTGCTAACTCTTCGCATTTGTCTCGGTGGACATCCAGGAGCTCCTGGAGGCCTTTGAGGCAGAGAGCAAAGAGACCGGGCGCACAAGACTGATGGTCACCGCCGCAGTGGCTGCTGGGAAAGGAACTATTGATGCAGGTTATGAGATCGCTGAGATTGCCAAGTAAGTGTAGCACAAAGATTAAAGCAGAATTCTCTATGATGTTAATATTACCCAGGCACCTTGGTCTTTACATTTTGGAGTAAAAAGTGTAACCAAATGTTCATATGGTTCTTAGTGAGGAAGGTGGCTTGAACCACCCAAATTATTTTTTTCTCTCTGGTATGTGTTGGAATATTAGGATTTCAGGTGAAAATAATTTGAGTGATATTTCAGATTTCTATAGCGTATGAAACGTATAAGCGTTTGATTTAAACCAAGTGTGGACAGTTTAGAGTTTAAGGTTGATGGAAGATAGCTTTGCAACAGCAACGCAGGGGTTTCTTACATAATAGTGGGTATCATTCTCTTGGTGACCTTGCATTTTATTAGAGGGCATGAGAGATGCAACATGAGAAACAAAAAAGGGCATACTGGTAAAGTCAGACAAAGGAAAAGGCCGGATAATAGACTCTGAAATTCTGTAATACGCCATTAGGAATAAAGGAAATACGAACTGAATGAGAATGACATAAGTATGACAATACCGACAATTACATATGCATGATTTTACAGTAAATATACAAATGTAAAGAAATTATTAGGTAACATTACGGTATTTTTGGTCATTCCTGATTGCATCCACTACTGAACCATAAAATAACTATTCTGAATTCCAAGAATTGCAGAATTGGAAGTTTGAAGTAATTTAGGAAGAATTTTCAGGGGTGATACACAACTTTGCTCTGAAATTAATCTCCTCTGATTGCAAAAAAGAAGGAATTTCCAAAATAAACAGAAAGGATATGTATTTTGCAACATCAGGTCCAAACTGAGAGGGTTCAAGTGACAGGTAGAGAAACCTTGTCTAGAAGTTTCACTGTCAACATGACATGAAATCCCCAGTACATATAAGGGTTAAAAAAAAAATTAAAGGAGACTCTCCCAAAGCAGCCAAATGAAAAGGAGTGATAGCTTGTTAGCGGATATCATCGGTGAGGTGCTTGATGGTAATGAAAACGCAATGTTTGTGTGTCTCTAGGTACCTGGACTTCATCAATGTGATGACCTACGACTTCCATGGGACCTGGGAGAGCTTTACAGGACACAACAGCCCACTGTACCGTGGTTCCCAAGACTCAGGAGACCTCATATACTTCAACACTGTAAGCCATTGATTACCAACAAGGGTTTCACCTTCTCTTGGGCTGCTCATGCTAGAGTGAAAGTTAAATTTTTACCCAATGAAAATGATCTACAAAAGCGATTGTGTTCATTCTTCATCTCTCTCAGGACTTTGCGATGAAATACTGGAGGGACAATGGCACCCCTGTAGAGAAGCTCAGGATGGGATTTGCCACCTATGGCCGGACATTCCGCCTCACGTCATCTGCAAGCGGAGTAGGTGATCCAGCCAGTGGTCCTGCCTCTGCTGGGCCCTACACTCGGGAGGCCGGTTTCTGGTCCTACTATGAGGTGAGAATTAACTTGCCGTAGACCCTGAAACATAAAAACTATAACTACTATCAGCTAATTTAATTGACATCAGTTAATTTAACTGCCTTTAGAATCCATGAGCGACTTTAAGTAGCCAGGTTACCCATTAAAAAAACACTTCCTTCTCCTCAGATCTGCACTTTCCTCAGTGGCGCCACCATTGAATGGATCCCAGATCAGAAAGTGCCGTATGCTACCAAAGGAAACGAATGGGTGGGATTCGACACCAAGGAGAGCTTTGAGTTCAAGGTAACTGGTTTCCGGCTACATGGTCATCTTACAGCTTACAACATAGGGCGAATAAACGGTGACGCACCCCAGCTTTTCCTCACAGTCTCGTACCTTTACTTTCTCAACAGGTCCGCTATCTGAAGGAAAACAAGTTTGGAGGGGCCTTCGTCTGGGCTCTGGACTTGGATGACTTTGCTGGACAGTTCTGTGGACATGGAAACCATCCTCTTATGGGCCACTTGCACAAGCTTCTTGATATCGGTAAATCTCTACACACAAAACACCCCCTCTAGCTATTAAAAGGTTGTCTGCCTTGTTTCAGAGGGATCACTCTGTTATTGATAAGTTAGAGATTTTTTTTTTATTTCACAGTAACTTTTGTTTCCTAAATCCAGAACTGCCCCCCTTGCCACCCACCACCACCCTTAAGCCTGGCATGACTACCACTCCAACCACCACCACAACCACCACCACCACCCATGCCCCTGATGGTGGCTTCTGCGTGGGCAAGGCCGATGGAATATACCCCAACGAGGAAGATCCCAGAGGATTCTACGAGTGCTCAGCGGGCAAAACCTTCCCCAAGTGGTGCACCTCAGGCACCGTGTTTAACAGCACCTGTAACTGCTGCACCTGGCCTTAGAGTGCTATCGCCCTTTGGACACCTCCCAGGAGAGCCCAGCAGGCTCAGCACCAAGCTGTGCCCAATATCCCACCCGGTACTGTGAGCTTAAAAACTTGCTTTCACTAATTTTTTTGTTTTCAAGGACACTAAAGAAAGACAACAAATGTTATTTAAATTAGTTGATAGCCCTAGAAATATAAGCTTCATCCGCTATATAGAAATCTATATAGTAATGTGTATGTTCTTATTGAATAAAATAATTAAATAATCAACCCTTTGATTTACTGAAAGACTCCACTACACAAAATTATGGCAATTGTTTTCAATTAAACTTGACTTAAGTAAGAAGAAACCAACCTTGTATTTTCACACCCTTTCTTTCACATTGATCAGAATCTTCAAAAACAACTCCATGACTAGATGTTTCTTTTTGCACTTCCATAATGATGAATCCCAGCAGCAAACAGAAATAAAACCTTTGTTTCAAGGATTTTCTTTATGTTAACGCCTAAGCATGGAGGAAGTTCAATTTAAGTTTGGTGGTGAATCTTTAAGAGGTCTTGGAATGATGACGATATATTTACTGCAGCAATGTCCTACGCATTTTTATACACCATTCTATCCCTAATGGCGCAAATTTAGGCTTAATTTTACAGCAAGCTAATGATCCAAAACCCACTGCAAAAGAAAGATGATGGCCATCTCAAAGCCCAGATCAATTCTATTTAAACTCTGCTTTTGCTTTTATTTTGATAAAACTAAAATCATTTAAAGGGTTTTGAAGAGAAAGGTTATATATTTTTTTTCCTAACTCGATCCCTGGTTTCCTTTCTTTTTCTAATCTTTTTGAAAGCAATGTGAGGCGTAAAAATGTCAATACTTTTGTATTATATTCACATTGTTGACATATTAGCCCCTACATTTATGGAGAAAAATTAACAGCAGATCAATGAACAGAAGATTTACCTTTATCAAAGACTTAAATTACACTCAAAATACCCACATGACTTCTGTGAGACAGTTATAAAAAAGGGAGTGTGGATAACATACAGGTACACTAAGCCACAAATGCCAAATATCATTAGATATTAACTTAAGTTGTTGCCAAAGAATGCCACCGTAGAAAGTTGCAAAGTTCTGAATTAGTTTTGTCCCCTAACGCTGTATTGTCTCATAAATGTTTTTGGTGCTGAAATGTTATGCTATGCCAATGTTATTTGGCCAGTTGCATTACAAGCTAATTGCCCAGATATTCAAGATATTCTAACAAGGTTTAATCAAAATCTGCTGGATTGATTGAACATTTGTTCTCTGTACTATTGAAGAATTATTTTTTTAAACACACCTCATTAGAACACACAGTCCTAAAATATTAGATTTATTGTCTTCTTTAAAAAGCATGGTCTTTAATTTGGGTGCATTACATTTTTATTATTGAAAAATCTATTGAGATTTCCATTCCATCTCTACCACTGTTATTCTACATTCAAGTTTGCAGTTTTACAGACACCTATTTTACAGAATAAGGGATACCAAATTTCCAGACAACTAGCTTACATGTTTAGGGACACCTAGCTTTAAGGAAAGCTAACTTATATGTTTACAGACACCCAGTTTACATGTTAAAGGATGCATAACTTACATTTGTTTACATACATCAGGGTTTCCGCGGGTTTTAAAAAGTCTTAAATCGCTCTTCAGTGATTTAAGGCCTTAAAAAGGTCTTAAATCAGAGCAGCAAATCTTAAATTCATATGGTCATGGCATTAAATTGGAATTAAATGAGGGATTGTATTCTTCTTGCGTTTCATTTTAAAGTCAAGAGAAGGCATAATTTTTGTGCCACACGGACTAGATCGCTCAATATTAATTAAACAATAAGCTGTAGATGGTGGTATGTGCTGTCAGTCACCCGAAGAAGAAGCTTTTCAAAATCCCGCCACTTAGAAATGTAGTTAGAGGCCGACAGATACGTTGGAGAAATGGGGAAATGTTTATTCCAGCCCAAATGGACAAAAGACAAAAGGTTTATGGGATGGTTGAAGTCTGTACCAGGGAATGTTTATCAAGCTTATTGTTCAACATGTCAAAAGAATTTCCAGTTGAGTACGATGGGGGTGAAAGCAGTCGAATCACATTAGCACAAACAGCAAGAAAGTGTTGCGCAGACTTTGAACATATTATAATACTGTACAAATAGTGTGTCAGTACTATCCATTACATTTCCCTCACACGAATCTCCCACTGCAAAAACACCCGACCGAAATGACTTAAGGGTTGTATTTGACAGCACATCAACACTGAAGTCGGAAGTGCTATGGGCAATGCGTACAGTATGCTGGCACCACTCCTACAAATCAAACGACGAAATCAAAAAGATCTTTCGTGTTATGTTTCCTGTTTCAGAACTGGCAGCGACATTTTCATGTGGAAAAGATAAAACGGGTTACTTGGTGGAATTTGGAATAGCACCATTTATTAAACAGCAGTTGATTTCAAAGGTGAGCAAAGACGGATTATGTTCAACGAGAGCCTTAACAGAAGTACCAACAACAAACAAATGGATCTGCATATTCACCACTGGGCTGTTGACTGTGTTCAGTCTCGATATTTTGGCTCTCTGTTCCTTGGACGTGCTACAGCTCTGGATTTTCTTCATAATTTTATGGTGAGTTTTATGCATGCGCAATCTCTTATCCTGTCAGCTTTGATGATTTGATTTTGTAATTGTCTAAACTCAAATTAACAATTAAAATTATTTATCATTAATTTATTTCTTTAAAAGATTTGTTCAAGAACGCTGATTCATCCAGTAATGAAACAAGTGAAGCCTTTATGAGTGAGTCATTGAATCATTCATTCAACAAATTAATAAATCATTTTTAATTAGACCGAAGCAATTCAAATTTTGTCAGAACCTCTAGTATTACATGTTATTTTGCTGTCTAATGTTTTGTCTTCAGAATCGTAGAAGAACTGTGATCACTTTTTTTTTTTTATCGAGGCTCAATTTATCCAGAATCGTGCAGCTCTGTCATGGTCTGAACAAAATTTTTTGAACCTTGTACACGTCTTTTAGTACTTATATACCAAGGATTGACGAGCCAACATAATGATTATTATGAAAACTCTTGACAGCTGACTTCTGTAAGCAATCCATTATTTTTTGATAGCCCATAATGAATAGCTTGGGGTCTGTAGAACAGAAACATTTTATGACGCATTCTATATTAAGTTCCCATTCTGATTTTTTACTTCCAGGAGTGTGTGGAGAAACTAAATTTACGAAATATGGTGTCTATATCATTGGACGGGCCAAACGTAAATTGGAAGTTCTTTCAACTCCTTCAGCAAGAACATATGGAGCAATTTGGAGGATCACAGCTTGCTGTTGTTGGAAGTTGTGAACTCCACACTCTGCACAACGCCTTCAAATGTGGCTTTGCAAAATCATGGCAGATAGACAAACTGTTGAAGGCTTTACATTCATGGTTTAATTGTGCTCCAGCAAGAAGAGAAGACTTTTGTTGTGGGACCAAGTCTTCTATATTCCCTAACGCTTCAGTGGTCATCGTTGGCTGGAGAACTTACCAGTGGCTGAGAGAGCTGTGGAGATTTGGCCATCCATGGAGACATATGTTGACCCAGTCAAATCTAAGAAAATTCTGGATTGTCTTCCTTTGACACCGTTGCCGCAGCACGAGAGGACCCCTTAATACTTCCAAAGCTAATTACTTCATGGCTGTGTCAAGGACCTTTCAACCATTCTTGGAGAAGTATCAAACTGATCAGCCGATCATGCCTTTCTTACACAAAGAACTACTGAAGGTAATTTGTACTGCCTTTTGCTTTACAAATGTCTTAAAACATTATGTAGTTATTGCATCAGCATTGTTAAAACTCAAGGTCAAAATCTGGTAGAAATATATACAGGTATATCTGTGAAAAGACACACTACCAAGGAAACATTGGATAACTGAATATTGCACATTGAGTCTTCTAAGGCGCCTTGTCAAACAAGAGCTACTGGACGTCTCCGCAGTTAAATTGGCCAGATTAGATGCAACTGATGTGCAGACCTGTGTCCCTCCTAAAGATGTCGACAGTTTATAGTCCTAGAGGCATTGTATAATTCAATAGGGTCTTCTTCAAAGTAGAAGCAGCAGAGTAGGAGAGCTTACTGTAATGATGTTTAGGAAGGACTGCATGACTTCCCTTTCAAACATTGTTCAGAAAGTGCCGGAAAGGAGCCCACTCAAGTATCATTTGGTCAGATACATGTCAGGTTCAAACCAAATGATCTCAAACCCAGACATGTGTCGGAAGTATATGACTTCTGTAAGACTGCTATATCTTGTGGAGAAGTTTCTTGAGAACAAGCAGCTGCAAGGAGGGATCTCAGCTGGTATTTAATACTTATACTTTTAATGTATTTTGTGTTTACTGAGACACATTTGTAACGTGTGTAGAAAAGTTAAATGTTTAGGTCAGCAAGAGTAGAGTTTTAAAAAACTATAATAACAATAGTAATAATTTATCATTTGTTTTCTATTAAAATTTTGAAACAATTTTTTCCTTATATTTATATTTCTTGGTACAGGTGATACAATAACCCAGCAGTTTGGCAGTCTACTTCATCTTAAAGCCAACGACGAGTCTTTTGTCTCTTTCTGTCCCATGAACCAACGGCTTGACGAATTTTTACATGGTGTCATCTGTGGATCTTACAATAAGCTTTGAAGCTTCTGCAAAAAAGTCCTCCTTTTGTCTCATGGACAGTCAAAAAGGGGTTTTCTGTAAACAAGGAAGTGTAAACATACAACATGAAGGAAGACACAGTGGTTTCGCACAGGCTAATGTGATTATGTTACTGAATGCAGCTAAATCATCAAGATCAAGATACAGACTTTACCTGGATGAAGAGAGAAAGAGAAAAGCCAATGAACTGCAATGTCAAAAGAGGAAGGCAGCAGAGGAAGACATTCAGCTACTGAAGAAAAAAAAGGAAACATTGGTTGATCTCTGGAAAAGGATGCTGACCTCTGTGCTGAAGAGGCAGAAAGGAAGTCTGCAAGTCAAATGGCACAGCTCATTAGCAAATCAAATGCAGTTCGGAGATGGTTGAAAGATAAGCAGAAGGAAAAGGAGGATTTGGAAGAAGAAATTGCAAAGAAAGTGGTTCAACTTGGCCACATTAATTAATGTTTTGGTCCAAAATATTCAAATTCTTCTCAATATTTGCAATGCAGATTAATTTGCTCATTCTTTTGTCTTCAAAAGAAAGAAAATCAGAAGAATCAAAGGGAGGTTCTTAAGAAAAGAGAATTGTATGCTCCTATTGTTGAGCTTCTAGTCTTTTATGACAAGGTTGTATTTTAATAAATTCTTGTTTTTCCATGTTTGATGGAGATTGCTTGTATTTTATTTCAGGACTTTGACATAAATTTTAGGGTGTTTAAGCTCTATTCAGGAGAAACAGCAGTGTCATAGAGGAATATAGATATACAATGGAATATACAATGGGTCTGATCAGAACGTAGAAGTTATTTCCACATTCAAGTGGTTGAACAGAGGTATTCAAGCCATAACATACTTTATGTAAAATGAATTAAAAAGTAAGTTAGATCAGTTTGTATTTTTATACTGTTGCTATAAATACAACTCTTCATGTGCTCCCTAGACATACTTTTTTTTTCCTTAAAATTTCTTTAGTTGGTCTTAAAAAGATCTTTAAAAAGTCTTAAATGTACCTTCATAAAACCTGCAGAAACCCTGATACATGTTTATAGTTTGGTTTTTGAAAAATAAATTTTGAGTCAGAATGAATCGGGAAATTCCCCTTCTGTTGAGTTGGTTGAAAGGTTTAGCCTCTGTTGTCATGCCGTCGCTATGACCCTGGTAAATCGGAACTGAACTGAGGTAATTTGAGGAGTATTTAGGAGTATCCTCCCATACCCCTCTCCATTATATGATACTAGGAGTTCCAGGTCCTTGACCAAAAAGGGACAACACAGGGACGATCACAATGAGGGTAAGATTGTTTTGGCATCGTTTTGTAGTCTATTTTTCAATGTTCTGAAGAGAACTGCAAACTGCAAATGACTTTGTTTTCCTTTTAGCCATGGTCAACAAGCTGATGTGTTACTTCATCAACTGGGCCCAGTACAGAGCGGGGGCTGGGAAATATTTGCTCAAGGATATTGACCCCCATCTGTGCACCCACCTGATATATGCCTTCGCTAGCATTAACTATGCCAATGAGCTTGACATCTCTGAGTGGAATGACAAGAGTCTCTACAAGTTCTTTAATGCCTTGAACCCCAGGTATTTGTTTATTTAATTGTATAAGAATACATTGAAAGGACACATAGGGCTTTTCGAAAACAATGATTTAGATATTTTTGTATAAGCAGATACTGAGTTAGTTACATTTACAAATGACTTGATGCAAGAGAAGCATTCTTATTTTGTGTTTTTATACAGAAACCCATGGCTAAGGACTCTGTTAGCTGTTGGTGGAGGGGATTTCGAGTGAGTCCAGTAGGTTTTTCACTTACGGTGCTCTTCTTTAAAGAGAATAGAGTAGTAAGTAATGGACTTCTGCAGTTAGGAGACGTTTGGAGCAAAAGCATGAGTGCAGCAGACTGTGAGAGGAATTCTTATTTACTAAGTCAGTGGTTCTCAAACTGTGTACTGGGAACCCCTGGGGGTCAGTGATAGGTGGCTAAGGGGTCAGTGTAAAGTTCTGTAATTGTATATTTGAAGTTGTGTCCTTATTATGGGGGGGCCGTGGTGAATTTTAATCCTTATCAAAGAGGTCCCCAAACTCCAAATGTTTGATAACCTCTCTACTAACCTCTCTCTACTGACATAGCAAACATTTTTCAGTCTCAAGGCATTGGAATTGGAACACTGTCTACCTTTTGGTTCAACCATATAATCTACTCATAATTTCTGGATTAACAGTGGCTCAGTGATCAGCATTGATGCCATAAGGCTGGGTGAACTTTGCAGGTTCTCCCTGTGTTTGTGTGGGTTTCCTCACACTGAACAAAGATTTGCATGTTAGGTAGACTGGTGACCACAAAATCATCTGCCTGTGGCTATGTGTATCTGACTCTGTGATGGATTTTTTTCCTATGCTGGGTGTTCCCTGCCTCACACCTTGTGTCTGCTAATTTAGGGTCTGGTGTCCTGCGACCCTGAATTACATGTATTTAGTCACTGTTTTTGTCCATTCACATTTTCTAAAATCACAGCCTATTTCAAAATTACAATCAATTAAAAAGTAGCAGTAGAATAGGACCTAAGTGTAGTCTGAATTAATTAATAAATATAATAATTAATAACTATGAATGAGAAAATCATTTATATACACACACACACATTATTACGCACCTCTTCAACTGCTTGTTAACGCAAATATTTAATCAGCCAATCGCGTGTCAGCAACTCAATGCATTTAGGCATGTAGACATGGTCAAGACGATCTGCTGAAGCATCAGAATGGGGAAGAAAGGTGATTTAAGTGACTTTGAGCGTGGCATGGTTGTTGTTGCTAGGCGGGCTGGTCTGAGTATTTCAGAAACTGTTGATCTACTGGAATTTTCATGCACAGAGAATGGTCCAAAAAAGCTAAAATATCCAGTGAGTGACAGTTCTCTGGGCGAAAATTCCTTACTACTGGCAGAGGTCAGAGGAAAATGGCCAGACTGGTTTCAGCTTATAGAAAGGCAACAGTAACTCAAATAACCACTCATTACAACCGAGGTATGCAGAAGAGCATCTCTGAACGCACAACACATTGAACCTTGAAGCAGATGGGCTAGAGCAGCAGAAGACCACACTGGGTGCCACTCCTGTCAGCTAAGAACAGAAAACTGAGGCTACAGTTCTCACGGGCTCACCAAAATTGGACAGTAGAAGATTGGAAAAATGTTGCCTGGTTTGATAAGTCTGGATTTCTGCTGCGACATTCAGATGGTAGGCTCAGAATTTGGCATATACAGCATGAAAGCATGGATTCATCCTGCCTTGCATCAACGGTTTAGGCTGGTGGTGGTGGTGTGGGGGATATTTTCTTGGCACACTTTGGTCCCCTTAGTATCAATTGAGCATTGTTTAAATGCTACTGAATACCTGAGAATTGCTGCTGACTATGTCCATCCCTTTATAACGACCCATCTTCTAATAGCTACTTCCAGCAGGATAATGTGCCATGTCACAAAGCTCACATAATCTCAAACTGGTTTCTTGAACATGACAATTAGTTCACTGTACTCAAATGGCCTCCACAGTCACCAGATCTCAATACAATAGCGCACCTTTGGGATGTGGTGGAACGAGATAGTCACATCATGGATGTGCAGCCGACAAATCTGCCTCATGCATCATGTCATTATGGACCAAAATCTCTGACTAAAGTTTCCATCACCTTGTTGAATCTATGCCACAAAGTATTAAGGCAATTCTGGGCAACCGGGGGTCCAACCCGGTACCAGCTAGGTGTACCTAATAAAGTGGCCGGTGAATGTATATATGTACATATATAAATGTTTTTGTTTTTTTTAATGCATCTATGGCTTCTGGTCTTATTATGAGGTCTGTTGCCTTGCTCTCTTTGACTATCTTTCAAAAACTTTCTTTCTGATGGATTCATGTAGTCTGGAGTTACTGAAACAATCGAAAATCAACGTTTGAGTAGTCTGGATTTACTGAAACAAGTGTCAATTAACATTCATGTAGCCTGGAGTTACTGATACAAATGTTGATTACCTTTCATGTATTGTGGAGTTACTGAAACAAATGTTAATTAACATTCATGTAGTTTGGAGTTACTGAAACAAACATAATTTGTTATAAGTCAATTATAATTCAATTTTATATGACTGACCTAGTGATTAGACTTTTATCAAATCCTCTCTTTTCCAAAGTTTTTAATCCTGTTCACATGGATTTTACTTTCAAATGCATTCATTTGTATGAATTAAACACCAGCTCGAAAATGGCAGTGGTAACTGCAGCTTCACAATCATGTCCTGTCGAACACCAATTACTGAGTTGGGTTGACAAAAAAAATCCACAGTGCTTCGGGAGTTACCACCAATGTTAATTTGTGTAGCTTCAGGACACATTCTTTATTTCAATTAGTGGTCTGCTCTTCAAAGATGTTTAGCCACAAATAACTGTTGTATTGTTGGTTTGTCTTTAGATCTGCATTTTCCTACAAGATACCTAGGTCCAGTGGATTGAGGAGCAGCAGGATCCCTATGCTGCCAAAGGGGATGAATGGGTAGGCTTTGACAACCAGAGGAGCCATCACTCCAAGGTGCCAGTTTTTGGGGAAATGAAACAGCAAGTTTTACAGATTGTCTAATCTCAGAGACAACCATAAATACATCTCCTGATCATTTCACCCCTTTCTCAGGTCCGCTATCTGAAAGAGAACAAGTTGGGAGGGGCCTTTATCTTGGCTCTAGACCTGGATGACTTTGCGGTACAGTTCTGTGGTGAGGGGGAGTACCCCCTGATCAAGCACCTGCAAAACTTCCGCCATGTTTTCAAGGAAATTAAATATTAAAAGCAAACTTAAGACGTTAAAATTACAATTCCATATACACTTTAGACAGCACCGTCTCTTGCAGCTCCCAAGGCAAAATTAGCTGCCACCAGGTTAAGCCCCGTGCAGGTTCTTTCCAATTCCTTCTATACAGGACCCTCATGCATAGTGATATTGTGTCCCATTATGTGAGCAGGGCTTTCACTGGCCTGGAGATGGGGGAGGCCTGTGGCAATGTGATGCTTCGTGGTGAAATCGAAATCCTAACAATCTGACCCTCAGGGTCACCACCCGAGTGCTCTATGTTCAGTACATAACTGGAAAGGGCTTAGAAGCAGAGAACAGCTCACATCATAGCCAGGAGCTCCCTGTGTCTCACACAATAATTTTGTTCTGCTAAGCTGTAGAATACAACCACTCTTTCTCCCCCTAGCCCCTCCTATCACAGCACAGCTCCAATGCCTTCGCTGCTCACCTCCATGTTCACGATAAATGTCCTGCCAGGTTCAGGAAAAGCAAACACACGGGCTGTTGTGAGGGCTGCACCAAGCCAACGAGACATGCAGCTTTAGCTATGCCCCCCAGATAACATAAAACACCTGATGCAGGTTACACAGCGTGCCATCAAACGTGGAGGCATTACATAGTACAAAAGGGAAGAGACCAGACCCGGCCAAGATTTTTAAGTTCCACCTGCCAGTAGCAGGGCTGGTCGAGTTCAATGATTCTGCAATGCCAGCTGCTGCCATTCCACAATTTTTCTCCTATGTGATACTGAACTGGTGCAGAGGCAGATGTTGTGGTGGTTCACAAATCTGTGTGGCGTTTCCCATGTCAGTATTTTATTGTATGAAATCTGTGTGGGTAAATTTACTATCATTTAATTATTTTTAAAGCACTCGGCAGTCTCTTTTGCTCACTCTTTGCATTCCCTGTTTGCTCCCCTCATTCAACCTCATTCTGACTGCCCAGTGGCCCTGCCTTGCATAGGCGTTGTCCTGAAGGGCATTAACACCACTGTGACAAAAGCACTGGCTCCTTTATTAATAGCACTTGTTGTGTATGCTATTCTATTACACAATTATTACTAATTAAAGAGGCATACACTCTGATAGCTGGAATCAAGATTTTTACTTCAGACATATGATGCTACCGCCCAAACATTCCTACTTTTATATCTGTGCCTGTCGAACATCTGACAAGAACTCTGGTAAAGTTGCGCCAGGAAAGTAGTGCTCTTAATCAATTGAACAGATCACATTCATAACAGCACTGTTCCCAACACGCCCAACTTCTACTCCTACCACTACCAAAACTATTACACCATTTATCGTGCAGCTGATTAAAGGTTGGAGTAACAGGTGAAGCATGTTCACATCCAATCGATGACTCTGGTTAGGTAATCAATAAACATCCAGAAGAACGAAACCCCACAACCCTCCAATCCCCCTTTAATGTCTGGGTTAATAATGCAAGGTTGGGTCACTCCCTCTGGGAGCTTTGTGGGTGTTTTGTTTTTATAGGGCTGAAAACTGTCTAAAACTGTGGAATCATTGGGCCTCATTCACCAACCGTTCTTAAGAAAAATAATTTGTTCTTAAACCCCACTTACGCAGTTTTTACAAAGATTCTGAAATTCACCAATGTTTTCTTATTTGGGATTTGTTCTTAGGTATGAACAGAATCTACGAACACTCAAGAGCACACATGATTGATTAATTAAAAATAATTGATTATCTTCAATTCTACAGTTGTATAATATTATAGGATTTAAATTACAATAATATTTTGATCATTAATAATATTTTTTCATTTTTATACAAACATTATGGTCTTTTAAAATAAACAAGCGCAAATTCACAATTGCTGCAACCAAATTTTCTGTGGACTGTCCGACCAACCAAGTATTGTAGTGACCTTTTATTTTTGCGTTGCGTTTATTTTGATTGTGGATTCATCCTTTGTCCACATTGTACGGAATTTCGGAAGCAGAATCGCAGCCGCGATCAACTTGGGGTCTCCTGACATATGACCAAAATGGTTCTTGATTCCCACCTCCAAGGCAAGTTTATTTGTATAGCACGTTTCAGCAACAAGGTAATTCAAAATGTGCTTTACATAAAACATTAAAAGCATTGAGACAAAGTACCAAACACACACATTATGAAAAGGACATTTAAATATAATTAAAATTAATAATTGAAGACAATAGAAACAACATACAACAGACAATAGAAAACAAATACAAGAATAAAAGTTACCTGTACAGCATCCACCAGAGGCTTGCAATACAACTTGATTCTGTCAAGTTTGATGGTCAGCAGGTTGATGGTTGAAAGTAGCCACCCCGTCATGGCATTTGCTTCTGCTTGCAAGATGTTGGTTGCCTGGGCGACTTGGCCCATGGCAGCTGCATACTCTGCAAGAAAGGCGAGTTCAGCTGGATTTAACAAAACACAACACCATTGTTTTTACAACACTATACCTAACATTAAATTCAACGAAATAACTGCTGGATGAGTAATTAAGTAAAATGGAGAAATGATAAG
Organism: Hiodon tergisus; assembly: GCA_025775045.1. Taxonomy (NCBI): domain Eukaryota; kingdom Metazoa; phylum Chordata; class Actinopteri; order Hiodontiformes; family Hiodontidae; genus Hiodon; species Hiodon tergisus. Next base: position 56,135 of record JAOVYW010046522.1, read on the forward strand.
TGGAAGTTAATATACAAAGTGAAAGTTATAAGTGTCCAAGAAAGAATGGGAAAAGACTGTTCAGAGACATTCAAGATGTTAAATTATGATGAAGAAAACATAAAACAAAACACATCATTCTTACTTACATTGGAAGCTTCAAGTCAGTGGAGATGACTCTGATGGCCCCTTCTCCCTTTTCTTTAACTATTCTCAGCAGTCTTTCCACTTCCAGGAACAGGGAGTTCTACCTGGTAGCATTCGGACGCAGCAGCTGGAGGGAGCATGCATCTTCAACAGATGCAAGGGTGGATTTTCCACATTTGTTCCAAAGTGCATTACACTTGCCAAATGTTGGATGGTACACTTTCTTGTACACCTCATTAGATGTTGCTTTCATTGCATCAACCATAGCTATTAGGTTGAGTAGGTGACAAGCACAGCCCTGGTGATTTGGGAGCTGGAACTCTAAACCATCATCTTCACTCAGAAGTGCTGACACATCAACACCCTCCACTTCTTCATCCCCTTCTTGATCATCTTCTTCCTCTCCTGGTTGAGATGCATTGCCATGATCACCATCAATTCCGACTGCATTGTTGTTCTCATCTTCACCAAAAACTTGAAATGCTTTTAAGAAGTTAGAGCCATTGTCAGTTGTTGTTTGCACAATCTTCCCCTGAATTTCAAAATCGGAGTGGATACTATTCAGGGCACCTGTCAATACATCAAATGTGTGCGAACCTCTCAGCTGTTTAAAGGCTAGGGCTGCAGAGCATCTTTTTAGACTGTTGGGGTCAATCCAATGAAGCTCTGGCGTCTGATAGACCAGCAGTCGGTAGTGGTGGCGATATGGTCAACTCCCCTCATGGCCTAAGTCACTGCCCTCTTCATTCTCTTGGAGGCATCATTAATCATGGAGCGCAGGGTCAGCCCTGACATAATTCTTGCATTAGGCTGCAGTTCCTTCACGAAATCTTGAAACGGTTGTTCTTCAACAACATGGAATGGCTGGAGTCCTTGGACCACATACATCAAGATAGCTTTTTCGATGGACCTCTGAGACACAGTCCTGGTGTTCGCCAATGTAGTCTGCCTGATGGTGGAGGTGGTGGGGGTAGTGCCAGGAGCCCTTTTTCTTTTTGTTGAGGTCAGGTCTTCATAGTTTTGAGGTGGTTTACATGCTTTCTGTTTCAGAGAGAAAGACATTTTATGAGCAACTTTAGCTACAAGATTTAAAAGTTATTTAACACTAACAGTCAAACGGTTATTGTTTAACATTATGTCTATCTAACTGCAAGTAAGTTACTGTGCATCAACATTAGCCCAACAATACCCCATAACCTTCTGAGGTAATAATTTCAAAGCAAATCTCAAGTTTAACAAAATGTATGATGCTTTTGAAGACGTCAATAATCCTTATAACTCCTCTCTGTAACCTCCCACTGATTAACGTCATATCATGTTACCAAAAATATTTCCTCCATCGGTGGAACCTACCTGTGGAAATATTCAGCCAACGGTTGTTTCAGTATTACGGACATGTCTTCGAGAGTTTTGTGTTTAATTAATTCAACACAAATTAATTGAATTCATTAAAATCATTGGTGTAGCATAGTTAAACACCTGCATGTAGGCTAATCAGAAATGTTAGCTAACAAACGTTAGCCTGGATATCTGAACAGGCTTATGATAACTAGGTAAACATTGAATAACACTGACATTGTGGCTTCACTGAATAAATATTAATTTAACTTACCCCGATGAGCTTCCTCAGATTGGACGGGGAGTTTTTGATAGTTCTGTGACTTTCGGTAGGCACAGAAGACACTTCATCCGGTATGATGAATCTTTCACTCCCATGTACTCAAACTTTCCTCGCAAATATGGCCATGGGTGTGTCTTCATCACCCCTTTCACCACTGTAATTGGGGTGGTCGTCGATAACGTTAGCAGCAGGTGCTTCCATTCCAACCTTAAATTTGAATAATATCAGCTAAATTCTAATAACCTCGACAACTCTGTTTCAATCCTCTCTCTGGTATCAGTTTCCTCCTCTTTTTCTTTAGTTTTGGCGCTTGGCAATAAACAAGCATTACGCTACCAACTGGAATGGAGCATAGGAGCAATGATTCGTCAAAACTGCTTTTTTTGCAGTCTAACAAATTTCTTCTGATTTTATTTTGTAGTAACGAGTAACAAAGATGCTTAGGGAAAATGTATCGGAGTAAAAGTATACATTTTATGCAGGAAATGTAGTGGAGTAAAAGTGAAAGTTGCCAGAAATATAAATAACGAAGTAAATTAGTATGATCTGTAGTAAACTACAGATACTTGAAAATTCTACTTAAGTACAGTAACAAAGTATTTGTACTTTGTTACATTACAACACTGAGTTTTAGAAATGGAAGGATATAGTAGGCCATGGATTTGTGACTATGCAGTGATTACATTACCTTTACTAATTAGAGCGACAGGACAGGGGGTTAGTACAGCCCCATTGCAGTGGACTGATGGAGCAGAAGAGGCTTTTCAGGCATTGAAAAGCCAGACGCTCTCAGCCCCAGCTTTTGGAGATCCAGATTACAGTAAACCATTTCATTTGTATGTTGTAGAACGATCAGGCTTTGCAAGTGCAGTTCTGATGCAGGACACGCCCACAGGTAAACAACCGCTAGCCTAAAAGCACTAAATTGGACACTGTGGAGCAGGGTTTGCCACCATGTTATCAGGGACTTGTAGCAGCTCTGTTTCCATACCAAAAAGCCTCTACGTTGACCATGGGACATCCAGTGATTTTGTATACATCTCATCAACTACATGCGTTATTGACTAGCGGGTTTGTCCTTACTCGAGCTAGGAATATGGGCTATTGTAATGTAGCACGGGGTACAGGAACAGGAGAACCCAGTTGTAGTACTGAGAGGGACGGTCAGACAGTCGTGGGTCGAGTACCAGCAGAACAGAACAATCAAGATTGGGCAAAGACGTGGTCAGGGACAAAAGCAATGGTCAGGCAAACAGAGTTGAGAGGAAAAGACGTAGTCGGGTTAGGCAAAGCAAAGCAAGACAAGGCAAGGCAAGGCAAGGAAACCAGGGGACAAGACAGGAATGAATTAATGAATGAATTAGTGAATCATGGTACACTGATTATACGCGGAAACTCAAGCAGGAATGTCGTAAGCTGGAGCACATGTGGCTCACATCCAAACTACAGGTTTTCCTTATTGCGTGGAAAGACAGTGTTCATAATTATAAATGTGCGCTGGTAGCTGCTCACTCTGCATACTTCTCCAAACTAATTGAGGAGAACAAAAACAACCCAAGATTTCTTTTTGATACAGTAGTCAAAATTACCAAAACTCAAGGGATAGATAACCTAAGTCTGTATCATAGCAGGAAGGACTTCATGCAATTCTTCTATGAGAAGATGAAAATAACTTGTTTTGATAACTTTTCTCCTGTTGAGCTTAGTGAAATTGAACAACTTATCTCTTCATCAAAATTGTCAACTT
>JAOVYW010046571.1:3994-19223 GCA_025775045.1 Hiodon tergisus
AGAATGCTCTATCACGCTTGTGCTAACATTTAAATCTCCTTTATCATCTTGGAAAATGCATAGGCAACAGATAGAATGAGAAAGTCAATAAGAATGATCCTGTCCTAGTTTGCATGTGGCTCTTGAGCTGGGGCCAGGTAAAAGCAGCCAGAGCAGGAGCAGGGGGTGTCCATAAAGTTCAGAGCCAGCCGGGATCCGAAACTAGAGCTGACTCCCTGGAGCCACTCCAGAGCTGGAGCGAGCCAGTAAACCTGGAGCAGTGTCAACCCTTTTCTGTGGTCCTGTATGAAGATTACAGGCCCGCTCTTTCCCCCAAGTGGATGACTGGTGAATGAATTGTTGCTCCGCCTTTCTCCATAAAGCAAAGCAGGTCTGTGTTGCAGAGCTGCAGCCAACCCCGTGGGTTTAGGCAAGCTGTCAAATAAAGTTAATAATGTTTGGCACATCGGCGCTTTCCTTTGTAATGGAAACACCACAGTCAGAGTCTCCCTTGTTCAGACCATAACGCAAGTCACTGCACTATTTTAAGGTACTGGGATAATCACACAACTGGTAATGCTTTGTAATAGGCCCCCGCGGTGCCCTGCTACCACGTAGCTGTGGTGTGGGATGATGTCCAACTCGGTGAGAGTGTAAAGAGAAACAGTTATATTCTTTCTGAGCAGTGCCAGCAGGTTTTAACAGCTTTAACAACAAATGCGACCTGGGGTTAGGTAGAATTCAGAAATGGGTTCCTCTCCGTTGGTTCCACTTGACGGTTAACATAGCCAAGCGTGGAAAGTTTCGCCACCCGGTAGGATCTGTTTTTTGCGGTGCTGCTCACAATTCTGAAGTATCGTGAAGGCCACCTGCTAGGTAATGGGTGAATGATCTTTGGCGGTCAGGACGAGCACCGGTATTCGGTTGTGCCACTCCTGTATGGCCTCCGGGTTCCTTCTTGTGTCCTTAAACCATGGGCATCTGTCTGTGTTCAAGCTCCTATTAAGACAAGTTATTAAACAATATGAACATTATAGAATCTCATTAAATAATTATTATTATTTCATGTTTTTCTATGAAAAGCAAGTTTTTAATGCATGACAAGTCTGTGTATGTCTGATCTATCGGATCAAATTCCACTTCTTTCACCAACAAATTTCAACCCAACATCAACCTTATTCTGCCTTATTTATTTATCCAAAGGCCAAATTTACAAATAAATATACACGTGCCATTTATTAAAATCCAGTCTCCTCAACATAAATGTCCTAACAAATCATGTATCATGTGTCATTGGGTTATAACTATTTATGAATATATCTGTTTGGAATGCAAGACCCTACTTGTCATTGCTGTTTGTTGAAAGCCATACAGCCTATGATTTCTCACAACTTTGCAGACAGTGATATCACTGTAATGGACCTGACAGAAGAAATAGAGTTCTTACAAATTCTGTGTTGTGTAACCCTGTGAATCATTCTACCTGTTGTCAATGACTTGAGGTCAATGCACCCTTTACGGAAAAGTCACAGATGTTTCACCTTGAGAATAAAATGTCACTTTCAGTCACACAACTGGAGGCAATGGGTTTGAGAAATGAAACTGAATAGCACTTCTGCTAACAGAAGTGAGGGGTAATAATCACTGCTTTCAGCTTAGCACTCATGAGCTCCAATCGGCAACAGATTGCCTGGACGTTTGAATGGAGAAAAAAATTGGTAGATACGTTTTTGATTGATATCGTCACCCAGGTCATTTTGTGAAACTGTAATGGTCTGTGCTTGTCCAACAAGGACCACCGCTTTTATTTTATTCCTGTGTTGCTAAATCAATTTTGTGAAACTCCATGGTACTGTCTTTACAGACCCTGGATGATCTCGAGTTAATTAGGCATATTTGGTGATCCGATCACATGTTTAAAGGTTTCTCAGGACATTTGTGATCTCCTGCCGCATTCCTTGGCCTGTTCCTACTATAATATTTGGAGGTATGTCAGTCATAAGAACTGGCTGTAAAACGTGCCTCCCATTAGAAGCTATTTCCAAGCCCGTTGCAATGAGAGTCATGAGATCTGCAGAACAATCTTCAATGTGTGTGAACATCATAAGATGTGCATTAGCACAGCGTGCCATCAGTCTTGCTCTTCTGTCCCCATTCATCTTTCAAACGTATGCTAACCTTACAGAACCTTACAGCACAAGTGTGTAAAGGTCATTTTAATATGATGAAACATCCCGAGGCACCATGGTCATTTATCTTTCTGGTTTATAGATAATCAGAATCATAATAATAATAATAATAATAATAATAATAATAATAATAATAAAAGAAACTGAAACACAAAGGAATTGCATAGCTTTTCGAGTAAATTATTCTAAAAAACATTGTACGTTTTCATGATGCAAAAATAGTTTTCCGACGGTGAGGGAAGCTGTCAAGCCGAAGAAGGAGGCTTTCTGAGCGATGCTCCTGTATAGCTCTCTGGAGTTGACTGAGAGGTACCGGCTGGCTACAGCAGTAGAGGTCGCCAAAGCGAAAGCTCAGATCTGGGAGGGGTTTGGAGAGGCCATGGAAAATGACTATCGGACGGCTTTAAAGTTGTTCTGACAAACCATTTGGTGCCTTAGAAGGGGAAGGCAGGTTGTCACCCAAACTGTTCTCAGCAAAGGGGGGGGGGGGGGGGCACTGTCCAATGCTGGGGAGATCGTTGAGAGGTGGCAGGAACACTTTGAGGACCTCCTCGACCTGGTGGACACGCTCTCCTCGCAGTAGACAGTGCTGGATAGCTCCGTCGAGATCGGATCTATCGCTTTGGCTGAAGCTGCTGCGGTGGTCAAGGGCCTCCGCAGCGGTAAAGCAGCAGGGCTGGACAAGATCCGTCCGGAGATGTTGAAAGCATTGGACAGTGTTGGGGTGGCGTGGCTCACACGTCTCTTCAATGTTGCGTGGAAGCCAGGTACAGTTCCTCTGGATTGGCAAACTGGGGTGGTGGTCCCCATCTTTAAGAAAGGGGACCAGAGGATGTGTGAGGGATCACACTCCTCAGCCTCTCTGGTAAAGCCTATACCAGGGTGTTGGAGAGGAGACTCAGATTCAGGAGGAACAAGGTGGATTCTGTCCGGGACGTGGAACAACGGACCTGCTCTTTGCACTTTCAGATGTTTGAGGGGGCAGTATGCTAATCCAGTCTACATGTGTTTTGTGGGAGAAGCCATACGACCGTGTTCCCCGGAGTGTCGTGTAGGAGGTGTTGTGGGAGTATGGGGTGCCGGGGCCGCTTATGCGTGCCATCCAGTCCTTTTACTCCCAGAGTGAGAGCTGCTTCCGTATTCTCGGTGTTAAGTCGGAAGCGTTCAAGGTGGGTGTTGGACTCCACCAAGGGTGTGTCTTGTCTCCACTCCTGTTTTCATGGACAGGATATCAAGGCACAGCCTAGGTAGGGAGAGTATCCAGTCTGGGGGCTTGGAGGTGGCATCGCTGCTGCTTGCCCCACCCGACTGCACAAAGACAGCTGAGTCCTCGGACAAGGCTTGCGGTTTACACGTAAATCTACCTCCCCATCCTCACCTATGGTCATGAATGTTGGGTAGTGATTGAAAGGACGAGATCGCGGGTACAAGCGGCGGAAATGAGGTTTCTCCGCAGGGTTTCTGGACTCACCCTTCGGGATAGGGTGAGGAGCTCAGAAATCCAGGAGAGCCTCGGAGTAGAGTCGCTACTTATCCGGATCAAGAGGAGCCAGTTGAGGTGGTTCAGGCATCTGGATGCCCCCCCGGGAGGTTGCCTGTGCAGTGGGGCGGAGACCCTGAGGCCGACCCAGGACACTCTGGAGGGATTATATCTCCCAGCTGGCCTGGGAATGCCTGGGAATCCCCCAGGAGGAGCTGGAAATCTGTCGCTGGGGAAAGGGAGGGGTGCTCCGCCCTGTTTAGTATGCTGCCACCGTGACCCTCACTGGGACAAGCGGTTTAGAAAATGGATGGATGGATGGATGGAAAAATAGTTTTCTCTTAACCTTAAAAAACTAATTGAAAAACCTAAGAAAAAATTATTGCACAGGGGCAACAGTAGTAGTTTGAACTTGTGGTCAGGACCTATAACCCATAAGACACACATCCAGGGCATGGTGAAATGATTAATTTCAGCTAAAGGAACTTTTACCCCAGTTTATTTTTGGATCTTTGAGAGCTTGTATTTTTGTTTAACTCCATCTGGTGTGGAAAGGCTGAAAATTGTCTGCAAAACAAACAAAAAAATAATATGTGAACCATTTTTGCTGTAGAATTGATTAGAAACCCATAGCTGTCCTGTAATAGGTGAGGCAGGTCCCATTGCAGAAAAGGTCCATAGGTGCTGCACGTGTCATTGACAGAGTAAACTAGAACTCGACACTGGGCAAAGTTTAGCTACACAGATGATAAGCTCAGATATTAATAGCAGTGGGCATGGAGTTCAGCTCATTTTATCAACAAAGTAAGATAAGTAGGGCCTACCACACCCAGCCAAATGCATTGATGCATTGATTTGAGTATATCACACACACACCCACACACACACGCGTATATGTATATATAAATCTGTGTGTGCTGAAAGGTGAGAGTTAAATCCATGCACACACGCACACACACTCTTATTTGAAAAAAATGAATGTTTTCACAACATTATAATATAAATGTAATTAAACCTAGACATATCTATTCTTCAGAACTTACAGGAAATGTATAAAATATAATATAGTAAAATAAATCAATTGAATGATAACCCTGATACAGTGGAGACAAACAAACACCACAGTGCACATGGAAAAGCCTTGGTCAAACCCATTAATAAGTAACCCACCAAATGCTCCTCAGCCCAGACTGTTGACTCTAGTTCACTGAAAAGCATTAGTTTCAGACCCCCAGGCAATAGTGGCTTTTTCATTAGCATCGCTAAAGTGTGGAACACTACATATGCTAACACGTTGCATTACGGTAATTTCAAGGTATTTACGACAAGATCAATCCATAATAACTAATGGTATTGTGTTTTATTGGGGGGTAAATGAGACTGGGGGTCAATTGAACATTTAAAAAACATTTGGTCTGGATGCTCTCAATGACATTACATACCTAACACTGTTTATCTGTCTTGGATTCACCATATAATCCAATAATTCTCTGAAAATGCATTATTTTCTGCAAATGAAAAAATGTACCTGGCCTTGCATTTAGCATGCATTGCGTGCATGCACATTACTGAAATTATATCTATAGAGTTCCGTGACAAATTGAATCAAATGCATTCAATAAACTTAATTATTATTATTACACCATTCATCACGTGTTTTGTGAGTTCCAGTTGTCAGCATTCATTTTTGATTCACCAGATGTTGATGTTCACAGAAATAGTCAGCCATTCACATTCACCAATGTTTACAGGTGAGGAAGCAGCATCTAAATATACTGCCCTCAATGAACGCCATGCGGGAGGGCACATCTAGGATGCTGAAGGACGCAAGTCAATAGTAATCTCTCCCCTGAGGTAGCCATAGTTTTATAATCTCGTGTTATTGGAGGCACGAGCTCTCGTGATCCTCTTCCTGGAAGGATGCTAACATGCTAACAGCATTATCGGTGCAATGATTGCACGATGTCTGCACAGGGTTTGGCCAACCCCCTCTCCTCATTCTGGGGGTTACATAAGCAGTAATGCACATCCTTACGGATGGAATCATGCCGTAATTCCATTGCAGTCTTCTCGTGACCGTGTAAAGATAAAGATTTATCACTGTCACCCGGGCCCTTGAATAAAACCATGTTAATTGTAGGAATAAAAAGTCTAACACAAATACAAAGAATCCAGTGTCCTAGTTCTATGATAGCTGTTGTGGGAATACCAGAGTTTAATGTGCATTGTGCTTCAATAATGTATGTGAACCAAAGTACTTTAACCGAACATAAAATCTATGCTATAGTCACACAAAATACAAATGAAATGATCTGCAATCTGCAAAATATGAATCTGTAGAAGACAATGGATAAAGGTACTTTAAAAAATAAATTGTTTCAGATTGTATACTAGATAAATGCAACAAATAACATAAATGCATTCAAGGAATCTTTCATGCCGTCAGGTTGGTCCACAATGTGATAAGATTAGGCTACAATTCACATGACCGAGAGCAGTCAAATTGAAGCTCTAATTTTAAAACCAAGTAGCGCACGGATTCTATTCTGCTATTCAAATTAGTAAACCACATTTTCCCATGAATCCCGGCAGAATCCTTCAACTCCATTGTCTTCAACAAACTTATACAGGCCTTTTTTATGCTTCGTACCAAAATGTGACGCCATTACCTATACAATTTCGAAATCATAACAAAGCAAACTGCTTGCTGTAGACAAGTTGGCAATACTTACGGAGAAAGGGATTTTAACTATCCCTTGTTGTTTTGAACGTTCCCAGTGTATTGGTTATATAGAAAAAATGATAATCACTTCATATCCTTGACATGTTGATAACACTGTTTTTCTATGTTGCAAAGTAATCACCCATATGCATGAATAATACACATGCCTTGGCAGGCTACTGCATTGTTTGACTTTAGGCCTATTGATGTGTTACTGTCTACCAGGAGAGAAAAAAATTCTCCCAGATAAATCACAACTCTTGACATGACCAAATTTACCCAGTATAGAATTTCCATGGAATATTGGGAATATTGGATATGTCTCCGACATTTTTGCAAATCCTTGCCTATTTAATGTGTTCATTTTTAAATCATTGCTCTGCTTGTAGATAAAATATATACAGGCCGTTTGCAACATTACTGGTAGATAAAGTGATCAATATAATTCAACGAAAGTGCTGCAATATCGCGTACATATGTATCTGCCATGGAATTATATGTATCACAGTGAAATGGGCTATTCTCTGGGTTAAATTAAAATGTATTTTACTTTTTTCCCTCATCACCCAATTCCAGTTATGGCCTTGATTTATTATAACCAATTTGAGTTTGTTTTTATTGGTATTTTAGGAATTACAGCTATATGTAATGTCACAATATTGTATATTATTAGAGGTCGGCTGCACAATGTACGCGAATAATCCAGAAGAGAATTTATCCATCTCTTCAAACCAATTTCATTCAGAGCTTGATCACGTGAATGGAGGGTGATTGGGCGGGGACAAACTGACGTAAATAATGAAGACGACCAATAAGGGCATCTGTTTTGCGGTTTGTCATTCGACAATAAACACAACGATCTGTCTCACAACCTAGTTCTTTCGGAAGAAACCAATGAGGGAGTTTTAGATGGAGTGGCTGCAGAAGAGGCTTTAGATTTGGACATTTAGAATGGAAAGTAAATTCTGATAACAGAGTCCCCCCTTTTAAGTGGGTTAACATATTTTAAAAGCAAACGCTTGCTGCCCTAGCGGGGGTTTGATGTAGTTGGAGCGGGATACAGACTGCAAGGTAGCTGGCTAGCTATATCGCCAGGCAAGAACGCGACGACTGCCTGGTTGGGTGTTTGACTGGCTAGCTAGCTCGTAACTAATCAACTAAACAATTAAGGAGCTAGTTACTGGTTACCTCCTGATCTGCCTACATATTGATTGACGATTTTGTCCGGCATTCTTACTGTCTATAACTCCTTCACATAGCCTGCTACCTGGTGTACGGGTTCTGAGAATGAGACAGAATGAGTCAGAGAGATACACTGGTTCATCTGTTTGCTGGAGGGTGAGTATTACTATTTTAAGACTATTTTCTCAGCAGCAGATATAAACGTTGTTTTCATATCAGTTCGTGTAAATAATGCAAAATTGTGCAACAGAGTAGGCGTGTGTGCACATTAAGTGGGACTACGTATTAGTGTCACGATTAGAAAACGAGTTAGCTAGATATTGACATTGGCATATCGTTTTCACCTATACTCGCTTTCATATGAAGAAGCACAGTACAGTTTGATAATTGCTGCCAGACCCAATAATAAGCATCGAGTCTCTTTTAAATCATAGTAGTAATCTGCAGGATACATTGAATAAATGCATCACTATCTGGTCTAGGGGGCACTTTCCTAGCTTGTCAGTTTATGTTCTTCTTGTCACCTGCACGCGTTGAGGGGAGTCAAACGTGCAGTGGAAAGGTAGCAGTCAGGGCGTGTGGGAAAAGGGAAGAAAAAAACACACAGCTGCGCTTATTTGAGGCTGCGGGAAATCTATTTAAGGCGCATCGCAGTAATGGATGACATACCTGAGTCTGATGTGATGTAGTCAAGTAGCGTTTGGATGTTCATTCGGCCACAAGTGTCATGCTTTTTGGTGGCACAAGTTCGGCATTGAATTTGTGTTTATTGGTTCTCGCTTAAGCTAATGTGCACATCAGTACCGTCGATATTTAATAATCGACGTAGCTAGACGGATAGTTAAAAGGCTTCGTGGTTCGGAAGTAAATTACTTACTTACTGGGTGAACGACCTATAACCATGCTGTGTTCCCAAAATGATAAGGCTATGTCAGTATTTTAAATTATTGCTTACGTTTGAATAAGATCATATCTTTTTAAAACACTTTTATTTTTCTAAGAATATAACGTTAGGCTGTTTCATGCACCCCGTTAAGAGAAATACGTCTATAGCGAACGCAATCACGTAGGCCTCTCCTGACTGGGCAAGCCACGGTTTTCCCTGGAACGAGTGCCCTGCATGTGATGGCATTGGGGACTGTAATCTCATAAAGTACTATTGACCGCCAAAGTTTAAAACGTTTAAGTAATAAATTAAATATTTAATGACCATACATTTAGCAATACGCTGATCAGGATTAAAATAAGCTAATGGTTCTTAATTAAAATAATCGAGTTTAGATAACCCCAGAAGAAGTAAATTGCTTATTAGGGTTAACGTTAGTAATGGTAATTAGTAAAGTTATTAAAAACCACCTTCAGTATGTGTGTTTAGTTGAAATCTTTAGTGCTGAATTGTATACAACTTTAAGCACATTTTTTTTATATATATTATTTTGAGGAAGTTAATTTCCATGCGTCTATTGATGTAAAATAATGTGAAATAATGTAAAAGAAGCCATGTGCTGTCAATCTCGCCATACCTGCTTTACAGGCATTCGGCGCTCTCTATACCTAGTGGAAAAGTGCCTCCAAATAGGTCCTGCAAACAGCTGTACAAAAATAGACTCGGCCGAAGATTAACATAGCTGTATAAAATGCTTGTCCTTTACATTTAAAGTACAGTGTGTAGTCTATTCCCAGTGTCACAAGAACAGTGCAATGGGGGTGGAGACACTTTGTATTATAATCCTTCACATTGATATTTCCCCAGTAGGGGGAAGGAGGCGGCTGGACTTTACCCATCACGCTCACTCAGTGGAGCTGGTTCAAAGCTACACACAGTGCTGGTGACTCCGGTTTTCTAGGGCATCCTTCATATGCGTTTGTTTATCAATCACGCCAAAGTGTGACCTGGAAGTATATATGGGGCAGGCATTCCGAGGCTTTTTGCAACACAGGGATTACGGTGTTACATTTTTTAGAAAATATCATCTTCCTATTTATTCTACATGAGGCCTAGGGAATATACATATTGTGTGACATAAACAGGATGCAGAGGCTCCTGCAGAGTCTGCTGTGAAACATTGACCATTTTTCTGTGTATTAGCAGCTCCAAGCTTTGTCTATGCTGCTGGTTTAAGTAGCACAATGTTTGATTTCCTTATGAATTTCATTTTTGTCTAAAAAAAGATACATGAATGGGTGGCGTGTGAATGGGCTGTGAGACCAGTTTAAAAAATACCTGTCGCTAAGTTACTGTAGCCAGTTTAATATGTGTACGTTTGCGTGTGTCCTGGCCAGTCTAACCAATTTTCCCTGCGGTCATTCCCAGGTGTGGGGGCACAGTGGGTGCGATTCTGACTTGTCCGCTGGAGGTGGTGAAGACAAGACTGCAGTCTTCCTCTGTCACACTGTACATCTCTGAGGTTCAGCTGAACACGGTGAATGGACCAAGCGTAGCTCGAGTCTCCCCAGGTCCCCTGCATTGCCTCAAGTTAGTATCCGGCCATAAGGACAATCTTGACTCTTGTTTCTCTCAATTGAGACTTGGGGCATTGTCTGAAGTGCACAAACTGCATCGTAATCATGAAACTGAATACTATTGTCTAGGCTTCCCTTTTTGGATATTCTGTAATTATATTTCAAGTGGTGTAATGTGAGACATCTGCACTGCAATGTTTCGGAGTAAGATGCCGCCACCAGTATAAGCGTGACTTTTGTTAAGATTGCATGTAAACCTTATGATGGCCTTTTTCGATTGATCCCTGGTACCCTTTCAGAAAGTCCATGTCGCATTGTGCAAGCTCAGTGGTTCTGACTCTGGTGTTCTCCGTCGCTCTTTTCCACAGGTTAATACTGGAAAAAGAAGGACCCCGTTCTCTTTTCCGGGGACTAGGGCCTAACCTGGTTGGTGTGGCTCCTTCCAGGTAAGTGTTAGTTTCATTTCAAAATGTGACACTTCATTTTTTCATTTGTTATTGTTGTGGGGTGTTTGCATATGGTGCCTTGAAAAAGTGTTCACCCATTTTGGTGAATCACAAATTATTTCCACACATTCTTTTAAAGGTAACATATGTATTCAAACTTGAATTTTCAAAATAAGCACTTTTAGGGATGCAGTTCGATGTCAGTAAAAATTGCAAAGAAAGGTAAAACAAACCTTGAAAAAAAGTCGATTGCATAAGTATTAACCCCCCGATTTAAATAATCAACGTCAAAGTCATTCAAGGGCATTCACTTAGTTATTCTCAAGCCACTCCAGTGTAGCTTGGGTTTGTTGCTCTACTGTAAGGTGACTTTCCATCGCAGTTTTAGATTTTTAGCTGAACAAAGCCAGTTTACATTTAGGACTTGCTTGGATTTTTGGACACTTGCTTTTGGGCTTGTGTCAAGACCGAAAGGTTTCAGTAAATCTTGTCTGACCACAAAATCTTTTTCCATTCCTTTGCTGTATAATTTCAATCATTTTCGAAAAGCCTATTCAGGATAAGAAGTTTTTTTTCTCTTCTCTCAGAAATGGCCTACTTTAACTAATTGGCATCTAACTCTCAGCCGTATTTCAACGTCGCCATTGGCTTCACGGTGGAATGTTTGCTTGAAATTCGCTGCCTGAGTGGGGGACCTTCCAAAGGTTTATTTATTCTTAACGCTTGTGAACCAGTATTTCTGCGTGCAGACAGAGGGGAATTAGGTGAGCTAACTTCATGATTCGCCTTAGCAAAACGGGCCGATAGATCAGATTTTTTTTTTTTTACTGTAAATATGCATACATAGATAGTTTTTTTTTTTTTTTAAGTCTGGTGTAGATGTGTTCAATTCAGACACATTAATCCCCTATTTAAAGCCGCCCGAGTGTATCATTTGTTATAGGCACTAGCCCGGCTACATACAGAGCCTTATGAGCCAAAGATGTCAGGTTCCTATTCTGCTCAGCGAGCGCGCCCGTCCCCTGTCAGATGAACCGGTGGCCGGAGCCTGTGGCTGCCTCGTGACGAGAGGGGCGTTACGTAAAACCGCCTCTCTGCCCCACTGGACAGGCCTATGACCTGAGCTTGCTCCTTTCCCCTAGCCTCAGCGGCTAGCTTTCAGCCTGTTAGCCTTCGGGGCGGTGACGGGTCCATCCCGACAGCCACGTCCTCGCTCTCTGGCTGGCGTCGTTTTTCAGCCGTATCGAGTTGTTACACGCGCCCCTTGTATAGTTGGGATGATGGGGTTTGGAGAACGGACGGCGTCCTTGGGGTCGCCTGGCGGCCTTTTGACGGAACGTGTAAGCAGAACATCCTGTCTAATGAGCAGTCTTAGCTTTTAGTAAATGAGCAAATAAATAAAGTAGGTGATCAGCGTGGCATCTGTGTGCCTGACTGCTTAATCAACGCTAACGGCCAGCGCTGTAACATAGTGTGTTATGCAACCCCGGCTCAGTGAAAAAAACAGAACGCAGGTCTGCATCGCGAAAGCGCTAAGCCGATAAGAACGGATCTGTGTGTTTGTGGTTTCGCCGTGCGTAGCCCGTTTCCTGTGTGCCGGGGCTGGTGGCTAAATTGCCTGTTGGGAAGATAAATCGCTCCTAATGCTGAGCGCGTGAGTGCTTTGTTTTTCAGAGAAGGGACCTTGATGTGCCCGTTGTGCATCTCTCCCAGGTTAATGTAATCTACATGCGCATAACTAGTGCTGTCTAATGGAATCGTCGATCCGTGTCGATGTGCTTTTACTGTCTGTTTGTGAAATAGTGAGGTACAGTGAGGCAGATAGTTCAGGTGAACTATGGTTGAAATTCGTCTCGCACTCCACCTTTTGAAAACTCCAGGGCTTTGTGAAAGTCCTTGCATTAATTAATGGTGGAAATGTAGGTTAAGCTTTGCTTAGCAATGATCACAAAGTGTTGTAACCTATCCTGAAATCTGGATTTATACAGATTGCACAATTGCCAAATAATTCAAACAATTCCCACAAACCGAACGATGGATTTTGCTTTGTAAGACTGCATATGGACTCTGTAGTGATCCTGTTAAGATGTGATATCATGGCCTGAAGTCAGCAGGGGTGTTTTTCGATCCTAGCTGAAAAGTTAAATCATCGTGTACACTAGATGTTCAGTAGATTCTTCAACGTGACAACGAGAGTACTCGTTCAAGTATATGCGACGGTGACCGTTGCTTCTGGAACATTTGGTAGGCAAATTGACAGACTGGCAAATCTGCAAATTTTGACTGATACTGTCCTAGCTCAACCATTGCATAATAATATCTACCTGGGGTCAAAGTGAATGTGTCATAATGGTCTTTGTCCAGCCAAATGTTCAGCCACCTCATTATCTCATTGAGAAATATGTTAGTGTATCAGGTTGTCTTCTAGCCACAGTGAATGTAACCGCCGTTATTTAAAAAATATTCCGACAGTTTCTGTATGTTCTATATGTTCATTTTGAGTTGCGAGTTAAGGTGTCTCCGTGCTTCTCCTCCAGAGCGATATACTTTGCTGCCTACTCCAGTGCTAAAGAGAAGCTGAACGGCGTTTTAGAGCCCGACTCCACCCAAGTCCACATGGTTTCGGCGGGTCTTGCAGGTAAGGGCCGGTCCGCACCGCTGTCTAACCGCGCGGGTTTAACACATTGCGGTGCAGCGTGGGGCCAAGCTGTAGGAGTAGTTATTCAGACATTTACTTACATTGGCTAATGTACTTACAAGGCACCCTAACAAGGAAGTCTTGTTTGTGTTCATTTTTAGAATCAAGTGGCTCGTAAATGTTCTTGTAATGCTAAATGTTGTTGGGTTAAAAGGATCCTGTTCCTGGATGTATTGTTTTGTTTAAGCCTAGGCTGGAAAACAGTTTTAAAATGCAGTTCTTCCTCGACATTTTGAATAACGTAAACCATAGCCATCCCTAATGTAAAACAAGGAAAATATTCCAAAGAAATATATATTTTTTTTATATTTTAACAATGGGATTTTTCCTTATGATTTTAATTTCTTTTGTTAAATCTGGTACATGCTGAGAAGTGCTTTTATTTGTTTTGCTATCAATTTGGATAAAAAATGTGATTTGCATATAATTTTTTTCTTTATTAGGGGTGAAGGAATAACGGTATATAACTATAACAACTCTATTAGGCCTGAGAGGAAGTACAACCAGAAAATTGAAGGAATTGATATGCTCCAATTGTTTTGTAAAATCCCGTTAAATAAGAATCCCTGGGACAAAAACTTCAGCGTCCAATCCCTGAGGGCTCTACTTAATTTAACGCCTTGGCACATCCTGTAACTGAGTGTGAGATAGCTCATGTTGGCACTCAGAAAGTCCCGGTAAACTTGTTCAGCGTAATGTCCATCATTGTGAACAGAGCGTTATTGGCAACAGAGGTATATCATATATTTGGAGGATATCACTGATTATGAAGTATATATGAGGACTCCCTGATTATGGTTGATACCAGTCAGATCTCCCGAGCTGACGTGTAAAGTCTGTTTCTGTAAGCAGATACTTGTGTTTGTGCTGTGTTTTCTGCTCAGTTCTGCTTTTGGTCAGTTTAGTCCCCTATGAGGAAAGGCACTAATTATTGCAAAATGTGTGTGTGTGTGTGTGTATATATATATATATATATATATATAATATATAAAAATATTATTAGTAAAGTATTGAGTAATATTTATATAATAAAAGTTATATTATATGAATCAGTGGTTCTCAACCTCGTCGTTGCCAAGGCTCCCCCCGAAGTGCTGTAGAGAAAACATGGTGGTATGTTGTAACATGGCCTCAGTAAATGAAATGCATCTCGCCTACATCCAGTGTAGTGGTTTAACTGCAAGTCCATAATATACTGAAGCACAGCATTAACGTTCATCTTAAAGTTGGCGCCAGACAGAACCAACCTTTACACTGCGCTTAAAATAATGAAATAACTACGCTCTGTGCTGGACTTGTTGCTGGTGTCGACAGGCCTGTCAGTGTGAGGGATTTGTATTCGACAAGCACGCATGCCACTGTCAATGCCCTCTACTCTTCGGTCTCTGTTGGTGTCATTGCCGAAAGTCACATAAGCAGGTTGTTCTGAATGGGATGGGAACCTTGGGAGCTACAGAAGAGCAGGTTGTATTCATCTCTGCACGGTCACTAGAGATTCTTTATGGAGCTGTCTGTAAGCCCTTTAGATAACCTTCAAAAACTGAAAGATGTGCTGTCACCAAAACAAAGGGGAAAAAGACAAAACTTCTTTTGAGATTTAGGAGGCGAGCGATTTTCACTTCGCTAATAAACCCACTCAATCTTCCTGAATTTCGGTACTGTCAAGTAAAATAGGGCAATTATAGATGATACTATTTGGATTTCACATACACCGTGTATGGTTGTAATGTACACAGAGTGGGCATCTTTGTGAACGCTAACTTAACTAACTAACTAACTAAAAACAAATATTGCTGCTTGTATCAATTTATTTGTTCTACGTCACTAAGTCAGGTACCGATTCTTGCTCTGCCCCCCTTCCAAATCTCCGACAGCGCTCACGTAATGACGGAGGCATTTGCTTCTGCAAATGTCTGAAATTTTTGAGGGTTTGGTTTATTTATTGACTGTGTCTGAAGGGTGCCTCCACTCTCCTTCGCGATGACACCGTAGTTCACGTAACCACCCACGTATTTCACCAGCTAACGGCTGGTTGGTGTCCTTAAGTCAGAATGAATGAATGAATGAATG
>JAOVYW010046582.1:0-15385 GCA_025775045.1 Hiodon tergisus
CCTTTCAAACCTTCGTATTCTTCCGGGGGGCTAAGATTGAGCTCCATTTGACAGAAGGAATGACTCGAATTGATTTAATCCTGGTTTCTGCGAACGCCTCCCGAACAAAAAGAGCTTGCTGTTCTTTTTAGGATGTCAGAGGCCTAGGAAAATGGTTATAAGAAGGGAATTAGTTTGC
Source organism: Hiodon tergisus (assembly GCA_025775045.1). Lineage (NCBI taxonomy): Eukaryota > Metazoa > Chordata > Actinopteri > Hiodontiformes > Hiodontidae > Hiodon > Hiodon tergisus. Next base: position 179 of record JAOVYW010046582.1, read on the forward strand.
CTGCTTATAATGACACAGGCGGATCCAGATTATTTTCAAGTGGGGGGGCACAGAGGGAAACAACAGTTAAATTGAGGGGGCCACCCAAAAGTTACTATTCGAAGCGAAAAATGATTGACATCACTAAGAGCCAATAAAAATTGGGGGGGCACACGGGGTGGCCAATCAGATCACAAGGGGGGGGCGGTGCCCCCCGTGCAACCACGGAAGATCCGCGCCTGTATAGTGAAAGCCATTATGAAGTCTGCCCATACAGAGACGGGTTACACTGCTATGTCAGAGTAGGTGGAATTTCCCCAGAGCAGGCGATGGTGTGACAGTGCCCATTTACCGGAATCATTGTTTTTACTTCATGTGATCATAAGATACCAGTAGGGACTACTGAGGTTATGCCAGCAAGAAACAGGATATCAGACCAAAAGTTAAAACATGGTTTGAAGTCTCCTCTTTACACACATCCAGTTTGAAAAATGCTTGATCTAGACTGAAGACGTTCCAATATTCATACTGAATTGGAAGAACGTTCATCGTAGTTGCAGACTTACTAGAGAAAATCTTAATTACTCAGAAATACCAACAAATTCAGTGTATAAAATTTACCTCATTAGCTTTAAAAATGACTACGAATTTGCTTTGATAGAGAATGGCTAACTATAAAGGTCACGTGACTGCATTCCATTAGAAGCTCTCCTGGACAACCACAGAAAAGCCTTGAAGTGAATTAAGCAGGGGTTTCCAGTCACAGAGTGTTAACTTACATTACCTTGGCATGCTTTCAGAGAGTACAAAGGAGCTTATTGTTTCCACTATTCAGGTGCCGTGAAAGGGGGAATAACGTATTATATCTTCTGAACAACCTAGTTACTACTAGGATCAAACTGCTAAATAACTACGGAAGTAAGATGCAGCAGTGCAGGGGCTTAGCCAGGAAGGATTCTTTGGGTAGACCTGAATAAAACTTAGATGGGCACGTAAAGGTATCATCTGGGATCACTACGAGCTAAACGAGTAATCCCAAATAAAGGAAAATTTTAAGGAAAACGTTTTCCTTAAAATCAGAGTACATAAATAGGTGTGTACCGATATCACAATATCATAGGCAAAAGTGGAGCGAGTGGGAGGAAGCCACACCATGTGACTTCATTCCTTAAGGTAACTTGTTTACGTGTCATCAAGTCATCACACTCCAAAACCAGCATAAATCCAGGAATTCAAATGTAAAACGTATACGACACAACACTGCCAACTTTATTGCTCAAAGAACAGCTATATGCAAGAAAATTTAAAGTTTAAAAAACAAGTCCGACAAGTGTCTAAAATGAAAATGATCTCATTTTAACAGTTTGCTACGACAACTGTGGGAACACAAAACTGTCACCATTACATTGATTTCATCAGAAGCTGATGGTAAATGGTTGTCTTTTACTGTTACGTCCAGCCCTAAATCCGGGGACCTGTTTTTTAAATAACCTGATAGTGTTGTTTTGGCTCAGGATGTAACCTACAATTGAAAAAAGATACTTGTGAAATACAACGGCTAAACTGATCAATCGGTATCCGTAACTTTTGATTGGATGCGGCATGGTACCGCAACAGAGAGGAAATGTTTATTCAAGGTGCCTGAAATATCTATATTGTTTCATTGTTTTTAGGTTGGTTTAAAGAGGAAGTGGGCAACGCGTTAGCACACTGAGGAGTTTCCAAAAAAGATGGACGGGAAAATGTCCTGGCATGCTAGAAATGTCTGACAATTAACTGCAGACTATGAGAGCCAGATTCCAGACATTAGGAATGACCCTTTTTGTGGAGGGATGGTGGTGGTATGAAAAAAGCAACCTTGCTTGAAAATAACAGTCGATAGCAGAATTTGTTCATTTGTTCACTTGTTTCGTTCTTATAGTAAAATTAATGTAACGTTTTTGAAGCCTGAGGGAGCTAAAGGAAACCGCTAAAGGGTGGTAAAACAAGCCTACTTTGAGAAATGCGAAGCAGGAAATTGTATGATTTATTTGCTGTAGGAAACGGGTGACCATAACCTACTCAGAGTGTATGTTTGTATTTACCAGCAATCGCCTGTACAAACCAGGGCAGCAGGGTTTTTTTATGCCTCCAGGCTCTGATCTCCAGACAACGAGCCGAAACATCTTTAGTCACTGAGTCAATGAATGTCACCTCGTTGTCCCAGGTCGATATTCCCTTATTGGTGGATACTGCTCCGCGCTGAAATCCTCATCACAAAAACAGTGTTTTCTGTCAGGTCTCGCTGTCATCGACGTTTGTATAAGAAGGCCTATGTTACCGACATCTTATGCTAGATTTAAATGATCATAGAAGAATCAATTCCAGACACAGATCTTGAAGTGAAATTACACACTTGGTTCAGATCAGCTGTTGTGCAGCACTCATTTTACTGGAAGTATCCCTTCCAAACGTATACCATTGTATATGCAGAGTAGAGTAAAGGCTTATTGGCTCAATTTTTAATGTGTTGTATGTATCATTTTCCATTGTCTGACCATTTTTAAACATCTGCTAAAAGTTTGAGTGTATCTTGTGGCCAGAAGATATCCAGCAGACATTTCTTTTTTTTAAATCAATGTATCCAGCACAGATGTGTAAAATTCTCAGTTTACCAGAATATTTAAAAGACTATTAGATTTTTATTTATTTTTGAGTTTTTAAAACTGTTAAAAAAAAAAAATTCAACCTTTATCTTTTTGGTAAACTTGCATTGACCAACAAACATCTTTGAGTATGTTTTGTTTTCAGCTGATTTTGCTATTTTGTGGTAAGAATAGTTTTTTTGTTTGTTTTTTTTTCCTTCATTTTAATTGTAAAATCCCAGAACTTTGTGGAATAATTGTAGATAAAATTCATCATACAGTCTCCCACAAATGACCACAAACTGTCAACATTTACAAGTTGCAAAATGTCGGTTACAACACACATGTCCTCAGATGGGAAAACGATCCTCTTTTGGGATTGGTTCAGTTTGCCTGCCTTCCTACTGTAAATCTATTCATTCAACAGTGAGTAACATTTATAGTAATGCAACCCAACTACAAAACTAGTCACTTCCATCATTTAACAGATCACCACAGATTTTTTTAGAAAGTTTCCATTCAGCTTTAACAAGAACCAATACTATTGCTCGTTTTGAAAAGAGGTAGTTCCACCACAGCCTTCAATGTGTCAGTTAATTTTGTGTCAGATGAGCTCTGGTAAAAGGGGAATCCATTGGTATGTATCATTGGAGGATGTAAAGATTGCACTGATGAAATGCCTATTTAAATATGTCTAGGGAATACGCACTGTGGCCTCTTAAAAATAAAAACGTTCCTAAGATTTTGTTTGTATGTGGGTAAAAAAAATATGCAGTAAAAAATCTTTTCCTGTAAAACACCATTTTTGAAGAAGAAATACACATATTTATGTAGTGTGAAATCTGATTTTTGAGAAAATATAAGGGGTCTCTAATTTTGTAAATTCTTTCACTGTTTTATTGAACATTTTCACTGAACTGCACTGTAAATGTGTCCTATGGAGTAACAGTTAAAAAAAGAAGTCTTGAATACAAACATACATGAAAGATATTAATCTTCATTGTTAGACAATTATTTTCATACACTGTTTTTTTTGATGTGACATTTTGAATATCACTATTTTTTCCCCATGATTTGGACTTGGACTTTCAATAACTGTGAGTTAGACTTTGCTGTCATCCTTTCATAACTTATACCATTTATTTATTTACACTTATACCAATTTATGATAGAGTGATGACTATATCTCCCCTAATGAAATACTGAACTGCTTTTATTAAAGATATGAGATAAACACACATTTTTGGTGTTTTTACTTTTATGTGTGTCACAATATAGGACATTATGTCACACTAAAGGACAGAAATGGTAGTTATTGCATTAAAGAGGAAGTGAAAGGTATTACATTAAAGCATTTTTATTTAACTTTCAATATGTCAAAGAAGAAAGAACATTTCATTTGGACAATTCAGCTTGTCTTTAATGGGGTCCTTCAACTAAAGTTGTCCATGGAATTCACCAATTAAAATCAAGAAAAGGTGTCACACCGGAGGACATGGCTTTCAGTGACAAAATGTATCAAGTTCCTGCACTTTTAGAAATATATGGATGAAATAAACGATTGCCATTTACAAAAACAGACACTTGTAACATCATGCCTGGGGTATTTAACATTTTTATGCTTGTCATTTTATAAAAGTTGAACTTATTGAACCATGCTTGAGACATAATTCTGAGATTTGGCTCAAAAATGTAAGAAATCTAATAAAGCAGTTTTTATAACAGGTCCTTGCAAAACAAAGAAATGTTAACCATTTACTGCACTTTAAATCATGAAAATAATTATATTCATTTTTATCTTGTGTGACAGTGAAATTTCCGTGTCACGTCAACAACCCGTGTCTAGACAGGAAGGACCTTTTTGTACAAATAAGGCAATAAAAATCCCTTGTGAATGTAGGCCATCTGATTCTCATCAATAGGTGTCCCATTTTGTTTAGATGGCCGAGATTTTTCATTAGGTAGTGCTTGAGATGCAATTACCAATAACACAGATGTTTGTTTGATAGTGTTCCTTTCTCCCTTAATGTAGGTCACCTCAATCTTTACTCCAGATTTCATTTCTCATGGCGAAATGGTAAGAACACACAGAAAACAGTATTTTTCTTAAGATTTATTTCCAATACAGTATCTGATATACACTGATATACTATATTTAAATATGGATAAGTTACAATAACAAGGTTTTTTCCCTCCAGGGAGGGTCTGGTGAAGTAAAAATTTAAGAGAAATCATGCACAGGCAGAAATAGGGTGACTCAGCCCACTGAAATAAGATCTCTCCCGCTCACTCATCATCTCAAAATGCAGCGGCTGTCGGCAGAAGTTACACTCGCCGGATGAGTGAGGCTTCAGCTCCAGGCCAGTCTCCTTCCAGGTGTTTTTCAGGTTCTCTGTTGAAAGGTCACATATATCGGTCACCTTACTAATAAGATTTCATAGTCGCTGAGCAACACCTATATGCAAAGACTTCCCCAGCTGCTTGTTAAGTGCAGCAATTCAAGTGAAAACAGAGGACTCAAAGCTCCTGCACTGGCAACCTTTTGGTTACGAGTCTTCCACCTTTACCATCACACCACACGTCCTTACCCACGAAATATTCCATCATCTGGGGAGTGTGGTGCGGCGTGGGGGCTATGCGAAGCATCTCCTCTCCACGGGCCACGGTGGGGTAGTTTATGGCCTGGACATAGATGTTGTACTTGTTCATCATGATGTCGCAGATTTCGGTGTTCTTCGCAGCATCCGAAACCTGTTGTCAGGGTGGATAAATAAATCATAGTTTCAAAACAGACCGACTTCCCCCCCACGCACGTTAACATCATACATACACAATTTTACACGCGGACGATGCAACTCACCTTGACAGGAATGATGTGGCTTGGACAATGGACCACTGGCAAGCCAGAGTCCATCAGCATTTGTCGGAGGAGCTTGACATTGCGCTGGTGTTTGCGGCGCAGCGTGCGGCCCTCCTCGCTCTTCAGTATCTGGATGGACTCCTTTGCGCCTGCCAGCAGCATGGGGGGCAGCGAGGTGGTGAAGATGAAGCCGGCGGCATAGGAACGCACAGTGTCCACCAGGGCGTGCGTGCTGGCGATATAGCCTCCCACACAGCCAAACGCTTTACCTGCAACGCCGTTTTCAATCACGTCAAAGGGAAGCATGGCATCTCGCAAACCACATGGTAAAACCACTTTAAAACAACCTGTTAATTTCTAGTAAACATTCTGGTTCACCCATTAGGCAATATTTGAATAATCCCAATAGGAAAGGAGTCCAATCATAACTGTTCACAGGAACAAAAACAATTCAGACAGGTCTGATCTCTGGGCCGTTTCCTAGCAATGGGTGAACTGCTGTTGCACCTCTCCTGGGAAATTAGGCACCCAATAAATACAGGACTCATCCGTTTAGAAAAGCAGGAACAATATGACAACGTACCAAAATAATTTAGCTGGGCATCATCTGACATACATACAGTCCAGCACATGGGACCAATACGGCCCCAGCTACTTGCTCTGTGTACCTACAATAAAACCGTCACCTACGGCCGTTTCCTTACCAAGTGTCCCAGAGATGATATCCATCTTCTGCATGACGCCGTCTCGATCTCCTATTCCTCCGCCTCTTGCCCCGTAAAGTCCGACTGCGTGCACCTCGTCCACGAAAGTGATGGCACCAAACTCGTGGGCGACATCACACATCTCCTCAAGCGGACAAACGGCACCTTTTGTGAAACAACGACATAGCATTAATGACTCTTTCGAATCAAATCCTATTTGGTCTCTGAGCAACGGGTAATCAATAACTGGCAACCGTCGACCCAAGAGTCGCCGGCAGTTAGCGCTTCCCTTACCGTCCATCGAGTGCACAGTCTCAAAGGCCACGATTTTCGGGGTGGAGGGGTCGGACTTCATTAGCAGTTCTCTCAGGTGATCCACGTCATTGTGGCGAAAGATGAATTTTTTAACCCCACTGTTGCGTATACCCTGAATCATTGAGGCGTGGTTACCAGCATCCGAGTAAACCTCACAGCCTGAGGGGAGAAAAAAAAAAGAAAAAAACCCAACACTTAATAGTAACTTAAATCAGTAACTTTCACTAAAAGGTAGTTTGGCCCAGTCACCCTATTAACCATAAAAAGCTCCAGACGCTACACCTCAGAATTTACCCTGAAAAGGGGTAGTTTTGCATTTGAATGGAAATGGATCGCTCGATCGGGCTGTTTGTTACCTGGCAACATTTTGGCCAGGGTGAAAAGGGTAGAGTCGTTGGCCACGAAGCAGGAGGTGAAGAGCAGCGCCGCGTCCTTGCCGTGCAGGTCCGCCAGCTCGTACTCCAGGTCAACGTGAAACTTGCTCGTCCCGGAAATGTTCCGCGTTCCCCCCGCCCCAGCGCCGTGATTGCGCAACGTGTCCCTGTCACACACACATTTTACATTTAATTTCCCAATGGAAGGCTTATTGGACAAGCTAATCATAGGAGCTTGAGTATACGAGTCTCTTGTTGACTGGTCACCAAGGCACTTACATGATGGAGCGAACCACCCGGGGGTGGCGGCTCATGCCCAGGTAGTCGTTACTGCACCAGACCGACACGCTCCGCTTCGAGTCCAGCGACTCAGAGTAGTCATCCGCCATAGGGAAGGCCGGCGCCCTCCTGTTCACAGTTTTAAACACGCGGTAAGTGTGGTCGTTCTTCTTGGCTTCAATCTTCTTCTCAAAGAATTGATCATAATGGAAGTTGGTGACCGCTGTAGGACAGAGATGACACACACACACAACAAAACTAAATATTGCCCTTAAAGCCATCCTACAGGCAAAACCAACACGGCTTACAAACAACAACTTTCAAGTTCAAAATAGCATACCAACTGAGAGATTTTTTTACCACCTTTTCCCCCAGTTTCTAACAAATACCATGAACGATCGATGTTACTTAAGCAGTGTTTCACAAGGATCTTACCTTTGGGCATGTTCTCCTGCAACAGGTGAGAGACCTGAGTGGGCCGTTGCTTTAGGAGGTTCTTCATTAGGTTGTTCCGGCCCTCCTCAATAGCCTTGGAAACACCAATTGCTTTGGAGCTCCGCACGGTCTCTGTCCCTTCTGGACAAATCAAAAGGAAGGTGCCATCAGTTCTAGCTAAGCGGCGTTGGTGAGAATCTGGCGAAACCAAAAGAAACGAGACAGCTCTACACCCTGGTCCCTACCCAGGTGAGTGGCACGCATCTTTTGGACATCTTCCTGCAGCTCCATCGAGGCCTCCCGCACTACGTTGCTGTTCTTCTGTCCCATTTCAGCAGCCAGGAAGGGGCACTTGGAGGCCACCGCCTGCCCCTGAGGGGGTACAGGGTGACCCAGGGGCAATTTCTCCAAGTCTAAAAATCAAATCGGATATTTTAAAGAATGCAAATTCAGCTCTGATGTGCAACATCCCCCAGACAATACAATTCCATAGCAATCATAATTATAGGCACAAAGCAAATCACCCTTGTCAGTAGAGCCAGTCTCCTGGGTCTTCTGGAGGGTGGCAGCCGAGGAGCATATAGAGCGAGTGAAGGGCCTGGAGGCCAAATCCATCATCACTGGGCATTTCTGGGCATAAACCACCAGGGACTTCCTGGCTTGCTGCAGAAAAGCCTGAGGAACCATAGAGAGGAAAGGGCAGCGGCGGATGATGGTGTCCATGGTCAGCTGTCCAAATCTGAAACGTTGAAATGACACAAACAACAAAACATGCAGAGATGAGACAGGGAGGCAGGGCAAAAAAATGGGAAAGGCAGTCACAATGACGCAAGACCAGCAGTCTAATGAAATTAGCACCACGATACAGGCGAAACTGTACTCGGGGGAAACCATTCTGCCAATTTCACAGATGATCAGAAGATAACAAGAGCAAAATTCAATTGTGTTTTACTATTGAAATCTTAAAACTATGATCTACAGAAAATCTGATTTTAAATGGTTAAATACTACACATGTACAGTCCATAAAACAGATTACACCACATTCCAAACTCAGAAAAGGACACAAAAAAATTATCCTCCAGACCATAACAGAACAGACCCCATACATCCAATTAGAGGGAGTCTTTAAAAGAAGTGTATAAACTGCTCTCGTCATCTCCTTATGACATACCAGACAACCGAGAAACCCTTCAGGAGACCAATTACTAAATATTTCATAATTCAATACATCACTTCAGATCCATTTAACAAGTTTAATAATCACGCTTCCAATGGCTGCTGCATACGAGTACACAGTGAGAACTATAAAAGTTTTTATCAGTTCTTGTAATGTAATTCAATGTACATTGCGTTCAATTTATGACACCAATTAACAGTGCGGATAACTCCCTCACACCTAAACCAACCAAATCCGCCAACAACATCTTAGTTTATGCCAAGCACTTTCATTGGACTGTGAGGCGCCTTACTAACGTGTTATGTATCTTATTAGGTACATTTATCAATTTAAAGTTAGTAGTATTAAGAAAATATACTTGAATGAGCATTTCCTTGTATCCCCTTAAAGGGTCACAAAATGACAAGAAAGGCCTAAAATAAATAATAGAAAAGTATCAATGACATGTTTGAAATATTGACCTAAAGAAATTCTAACAGACATTAACTAAGTTTTTCGCCAAGCACTATGTTGACCATTGTCCAACCGCCTCGGTGCGTCTCTTAGCAAAACGTTAGGAAATGATACAGTTACGTTATCAAACAATTTTTCTCTTACCTCGATTATCCGAATCACACTTCTACGTATAGTGTTTCAAATGTGCAAATAGTCGCTAATAGTGTGTTTTATAAATGTTCTCCCTTTCCCTCAAAAGCACTTGCGTTATCCTTCACTGAGGACGAACGAAAGGGCGAATAATTGTTACCGGTTATAAGGAAACCACACCAATACTAAATCTCGCGAGAAAATGACTCAATAGTGTACGTCAGAGAATCGACTATAACCTTTGAGTCAGTTATAGGGTGGGCACTGTGTAAATAATTCCGTGCAATTGTACTTATCTGCAGTATAGTATGATTACTATTCATGGGTGCATTGCTATTACAAACGATTTAATATTATTTAAACCCTAAACGGAGTACTTTGGCAATAACTTTTTATATTTTATGCCCTCTAATAAAAGGGACATAAAAAATATCCTTATGTTTATGACAAAAAACAAAACAGTCATTTTATAAAATATATTTTAAATATCATTTATATTTTATAGTCTCGTTTATAATTTTTGTTTTTGCAGGTCTATAGTTGAAAATGTGTATGTTGTATATACATTCGTGTAATCCACCTATTACGAAACCCACAGGAGGGCGTTGGGTTTCACAGGGTTACATGTTGCACTGTTGCGCAACTTGGTTTCGTAAATTAATTTTTGTTAAAGTCTGACCCCTGGTGACTGCGTTTATTAAGCAATGACGAGCTTAATAGTAAAATATTTTTGAGAAACAATTGACCTTTTTTGCTTTTGAAATAAAATAAAATATTTTTTTGTTGTTGTTGTTTTTTTACTTTTATATAATATGCTTTTCAGTTCAATAGGGATTACTGTAGTAGTAGTAATACGTATTAAATTGAAAAACATTACACAATTCTAAAATTCTGCAAATGTTTCATTTTATTAGAGGAAATACAAATTATTTATAGATATTTTAATAATTTAAAGATCTTTAAATAATTTATAGATATTGGCAAAATATTTATGGATATAGATAACTGTTATCAGATGTTGTCTAATACACAGGAAATGATTTAGAGATGTCTAATTATTCGAAGATATCTGCTAATATTTAAAGCTACGGTATCTTGATGTCTCGAAATGTTAATAATAAATTGACAGGTAAATAAATAAACAAATCCGTTCAATTCCATCTCATCATAAATAATATAAAAATATCCTTAGCCTATCTGTTAGGAATGTTAAATACGAACCAGCAGTAATTAAGTCTTATAGATAGAAAATCCAGTCTGGATCACAGTACCCTTTAAAAGATAAAATCTAAATATTCCTTGCTTAAAAAGTAATATCCACGCAGATTCCTTTCAGCGCCTTCAATGAAGCAACTTCAAACCCAAACATTGATGTACTGCCCCACTACGCCAAACAGCATGCGTTGGTTTGGATCAGAGGGAAAATATCTTACCCTGAAACTTTTCATGATTGTTCTACCTTCACATATATAGCTTACTCCTTGACCCCTTTTATCTAAGTTATGTTACCCTAGCCTTGGCAAAAAAAGTTTGCAGCTGTACCAAGAGTTTTTTATGGAAAACAGTACTTAAAACTTCAACAGAAATTTCACCACAACAGTAACAAATAATTAATTTGCTTTCCATTACTACCTATCAAATTGAGGATAACAGGGTGCGGGGGCCTAACAGGGTGCAGGACCCTAATCGGGCATATACCGGGCATACACTGGGCATGAGGCGGTTGGCTATTTTGCAGTCCCTAATCCACTTGCAAGTTTATGCCTCATGGGATGAAATCAGAGCACCCGTCAATCATGATTCATTACTCTCAATTAATGAAAACTGTTGAAAGTTCTCCAAATAAAAATAAAAAAGGTGCCAGGACAAAGAAATTGCCAATTCTTATAAGGGTTCACTGTAAAGGGCAAAAATCACAGTATTATTAACCATACAGTGATGAATACATACACCAAATTAAACTCTGTCACGGTATTTATTTATTGTTTTTCTTTATTAGACTCCATGATTACAAGATGTAGGATTTGTTTGTGCTTAATGCCACCAAAATACCAAACTCTAAACAAATACATTTTGGGCAGTTGAAAAGAGTAAAAAGTAAAAGGAGGTCCCAGTGATGTATGCTGGAAGAATAACTGGCCTCCTCCAACCCACCCACCTGTTTAACGTTCTTCACTAGAATATTCGATATGTGTGTCCCCTGGTCTTTCGTGACCTTGTAATTGTTTTTGGGCGTGGCACACCAAAACAATAATTGGTGGGAAATATACTAATACTAAACACGGGGTGTGGTAGGTGGGTTTTAAGGAGTTTTTAGAGACTTGAATGCAAAGCAAAAGAGTGGTGGTTAGATGTCATTGAAATTATGTTGGAGTTGACGTGTTTTTGCGCGGAAGATACTTAAGTTCAACCAACGAGTGTGCCGGATCTGATGACCATTACGGGTTGACCCAGCTACCTCGTAATTTATTTTTGTTTATTCCACCATTTCCTGCACAGCGGTTGTTGTGTAGACTAAGATGATAAAGTACTGATTTCCTGTATACACAGTTTCGGTTATTGTGATTTGTCTCATTTTAAAATGAGTGTTCAGGTGCATCTAATCAGTGAATGGGGACAATGGGCATTGTAGTTTGCTGTTCAATATTCGAAGTAGAGCGACAGACCCTGGCGCTGTCTTTAAATTCTGGTGTCGGTTGTTTTTCTGTCTGTACGAACAGTATTACAAGTTTTATTAACCACAGGAAATCAGTGCAGAAATTATTATTCTTAAATGTTTTTATAACCAGTTTTGGTCAACCCAGCACAATGTTTTATTTCATTATACATTTAAACTACTGTATTTAGAATCAATATTGACCACTACTGTAAAATTATTCGTGTGCCCGTCTTTCTTTTAAAAGCCGGGGAAGGCGCGGTAAACTTGTAGGATGGATAGAAGTGTTATAGTTTCAGTAGTGGTAAAACTAAACACACACAAAAAAATGCATACAACTTGAGCCTATAAATTGTTCCTCACTTACTTCGTGATACAGGCTATGTAGGCTAGAGCTGAGATCGGGCTGTTATTTCAAGCCAGACCCGAACGGAGCCCGACGCAGCCCGAGTTGATTTTCAGAAAACTAGGTCCAAATCCTACCCTACCCGACCCGAATCTATTGCCAGACAATCGGGCCCGACCGAAAATCCAAACTCAAATGTAGGCCTATTAGTCTACTGGTTTGGAGGGCTCCAGTGAGGTAATGTCGTTCATTTTGGTCTTCGGGGTATTTTCAATTTCCAGACAGTTTACTGAGAAACAAAAGTGTTTGAACCGCTTTGTACTCATATATTTATTTATTTAATAACGCTACACATATCCGTATTTAACCAATACGAAAGATGCTTCCTTCCTCTTACTGTATTGTAAACGCATAAGCGTGTAAAAAAAAAACGCGTTTACTTGCGCAATGTAGTACCACCCAAACACAAAGAGGGTGTGGAATTGTTCTTATTTCATTACAGAAAAAGAAGATACTAAGCTAGCTTGCTATCGTTCCTCAATAGTGAAAGGAGACCCTGAAGCAGCCATGTTGGCAAGATCTTGCTGTTTTATTGTACTATGTGGGGTTTTTGTTTCTGTCGTTATGGGTAAGTCTTGGTTCACGCTGATTTGTTTCTATGTATTGTATACGGTGAAATATTAGCGACTGGTTGTTCTCCCTGGTTAGTAATTAACTTAATTTGCTACTTGTGACAATTAACACATGCTGTTACTTATGGGACGTGGTCTGAAAGGAAAAACGGGTATTGTTGTTCATAGCCAAACGATAATGAATTGACTACATTGCTATTGTAATGTACCTTTTTTCTTCTTTAAATGAGGAACACTATGTCGAAAGATGGACCTAGTTGGCAAAGTTTTTTTCCATTTATTTTTAAATAATTCAATTAAATTTAAAAAACAATTATTTTCGCCTTGGCAGTTTGTTTTTATTTGGCATTTTAAAATGTTTATTTAATCGAATAAATAAGAACTGGTGGTTATCGATTTGACGAATTTGCCCATATTTTGGCTGCTCAGCTAAAGTTAGAGTTATGCATTTATTTTTGAAATAGTCTACTTGAATTTGGTATGTGATATTGAATTCATATAATATATATTATCAGCGCTTAAAGACTGAGAGGGCAGCTTAAATTGAATATAGTTTTTTTTATATATATATTGAATGAATAGGTTTAAACATTTCTTTTTAAATTAAATACATTTTAGCAGTGCTGCTTAAAACTCGTCGGATCAGTTTTTCCTCAGAGCCCATGCTACCAAGACAGATATTTCAGAATGTCTCTTAACTTCATAGTGTAGATATTTTCTTTTGTAATTAAGTTCCCAGTCTTGTCATATGGTATTCTGATCTTATATTATAATACATGATATAAAATTGGGAACAGAACATATTTTATATAGTAACGAAGCCAAAATCCATGCTTTTTTCTACCAATTAACATTAGGTTTTCTTGACAAATTCATTATACGTGTTTCAGCATTGCGTAAACATGGTAGTTAATTAAATAAAGTTATGTACATGGTAAGCTGACTGTTCTTAGTTAAATTCAATATAAAAACCTTGCGGAAGCAATCTGTACGCAACTGGTAGATCATCCTGCAGTTGGTTTACCATCTAACCTTTTAGTAGAATTTTTAAAATCCATCTAGTGGTAGCTTGCTAGCTTTAATCTCCCATATGTAATTAATGGACTTGCACAAATAGACCATTTAATTTGCTTTGTGTCTTCTTGAATTCCAGGGGATGACTGTGAGGCCTACACGGACAAGTCATATCAACTACAGCAGGCCACCAAATGCTTAAGTTACGAATTCTGCTGTGGCTCGTGCAATGAGCGAAAATGTTGCTATGAGAAAAAAAAGAAGCTGGATCAAGATGACTGCGTCTTAAAGTATGTAGACCTCTCACTCTTTGTTTTTTTTTTAAATAAAAATGGGCATATTTCGTTTAGTTTTCCTGTTTTATTCTAAATGGAGGTTTGTATGGTGCTGTTGAGTTGCTATTGCATGGATGTCTCTCCAGCTCAATTTGAACTCTTTAGGAATGATATGGAAAAAGCATTAAAAATATGGGAGACTACCGGAGGAAATATGGAAGCCACTTTGAGCGTCTGTTAGTGAACCTTAAATGAGTTGTGGTTTGGGTGGGGCAATTTTTAGACTTGCCTAGACAAAACATGCAAATCTTTTTCTCCCTTCTAGTCTGCTGTGTATTTTCCTGAAAACCACTTGTGACTGTTGATTTATAGACTTTAGAGAATAAAATAACTTCAAGAATTTGTACTGCACTCCTTTAAAGATGTTAAGGATCGAAACCACAAGGGATTTTTAGCTAAATTGGCATCGGAGCATGAAATTGTGGTGAATCTTTATTCTTTTCTTTGTCTGAAAAATGAACCTGACACTTTCTTGAGTCATTAGACCGTCTTTTTTTGTTGTTCTTTAAACGGAAGCTTTGGCTGATGCAGTGCAAGCTACAAGAAAACGCCACTAACCACATGTTGTTCTGCCATATTCCTACACTGCGACAAAAAAGCTGCAGACGGCACATACTCTGCATTTTAGTCTTGCTTGGTATTTCTTTCTTTCACACAGTAAGCGGAACATTTTAAGAATTTCTTAAATTTTGTAAAAGGCACAGAAGGATCATGTGAATTGTATGCAATACAGTGCGTGTGTATTTTGTAACAAAATATTCAGTTATTACTCATAAAATCACCTTTAAAGTTCCGGATGACCACTTCACCCATATGCATGCATGCATTATATAATATGTATAAATATGCCTATTTGTAACTTTGTAAAAAATAATTATTAATTCATAATA
>JAOVYW010046614.1:9509-25103 GCA_025775045.1 Hiodon tergisus
ACCCACGTATTAATTTAGGCAGCCCTAATGGACGCTGACCCACGTATTAATTTAGGCAGCCCTAATGGACGCTAACCCACGTATTAATTTAGGATTAACTAACACAACACTCTCTCACTTGTGCCAAAAGCCCACACCATTCAGGGCTAGCCATCCTGACCACCTCATTTACTGACACTCGGGAGTCTGGAGTGGCACGGAATAAAATGCTACGTGATATCCTCAATACAGATTACCACTACACCCCACTGATTAGGCCAGATTGTTTGTGTTATTGGAGAATCAGTTGCGCAGTTCTGGTCTGCTTAACAGTGACCAAAGTGTGTGTTTTCTGTTCTGTTAATGTTTTAAACAAGTAATTTAGTCCCGAGAACCATTAGGCTCCCAGCTATTATAATCTTTCATATGTGGTAACTTCTTGTATCACCAGGAAGAGAAAACGTGCGGGTAAGAAGCAAGACTCCCCAGTTATACGATTCCACGTAAATAGTCATTACTACACCCAGGAAATAGAGTGTTTACTGTTTACGTTTTATGGTCATAGTGTTCAGATAAGAGGTTCTCTTGTAATGGTTACGTGACCTAAACAATGTATTTCTCCAAACCATTAAGGGCCAATTGGACTTGTTTGTCTGCTGGTGGCCAAGGCAATGGGGGCCTCTCAGGTGGTGATAACTGGTAAGGAACTAAAATACAGAGTGCATCAGTCCGAACAGTTCAGCCACATTCATGCTACTGTAAAAAAAACTAAAGTTCAGCAAACTCACGGTCTTATGGTATCGGTCTTAATTTAGGTTAAACAATGAATCATTTTGAAAAGAAATTAATAGCAATTATTTGGTGCTTGCGTGTACCTTATTGTTTTTTGTCGTATTTCTAGCTTTTAACCCTAGAGAACTATCGAAATCTGCAACTTTTCCCCTAGATAGACATCTTTGGCTGCGGACCACATTTGACAAACTCTTAGTTCATATAAATTAAAAGTGGTGTACAAAACAAGAATTTAACCATTTGAGATTATTTCCTCGAGTGAATGGAAGTTAATATCATTCAAGTAACTGTCCGTGGTATGTTAGTGTGTTTATTTTTATTTTTTACAAATTACACCTGCTCTTTTCATCTGGGCAATGTCCGTTTCTATATTTCTTGCAACTGAAACAAAACCAGACATTTACGGATTTACGGTTTGCAGGTCCTTGACATCATTTAAGGGAAATTCACATTTTCTATGCTGTTTTTCTGCAAAAGGATTCTTCCTTCCCCGGGGCCAGTCCTGTGCGCTCGGGTGAGATGCGTTTCAGGCGTGACATTGCTCTGTTTGCGGTTTCCCCCCCCCCAAGACCTGTCTGAGCCACGAGTGGAGATGGCCAAGGAGCTGGGCGCTGACTTCACCCTGAAGGTGAAGAGGGAGGATGGGCCCGGAGAGTTGTCGAAGAGTGTGGAGCACCTGCTGGGCGACCTCCCGCACGTCACCATCGAGTGCACTGGCGTTGAGACAAGCATCCAGACCGCCATTTACGTGAGTCCTTCAGAGCCTGGGCTTTTACCGAGAAGACCGGACCCCACCCTCATTGTAACCCTGACTTCCTCATGCCTAGCTTTGAATTACTTTTGGGAATGTAGGGCATGAAACCGCTGTTATGATCCATATCTAAGTAAACAAAACGTTAGCCAGATCCTTGCTCACCTCCTACCAATGACACAGCTGTCAACATTGATCTGATAATACTGGTCAAATGAAACTTATTTATAGTTAGTCACGGTTAAAATCTCTTTGCCTAAGAGGTGTGTGGCAGGGATCCAAACTGTGATTATTGTCTGGAACCACACAGGCAACTCGCCCGGGTGGAGTAATGGTTCTGGTGGGTTTGGGCTCAGAGATGGTGACCGTCCCGCTTCTGAACGCGGCAGTCAGGGAAGTGGACATCCGAGGTGTCTTCCGCTACTGCAACACGTAAGTAGCAACCTACCAAAGCCCATCTCACATGGCACCACAGTGCTTGGGGGGGGGGGGACTGCTTGCTGTAACTGTCCATCGTCAGGGGCGTTGAACCTTTTTCAAAGTGTGTTAATAACAGAGCGTTTGTTTCCCCCAAATGCTCTTTTAGTTGGCCGATGGCGATCGCAATGTTGGCCTCCAAGAAGGTGAACGTGAAGCCATTGGTGACACACCGCTTCCCGCTGGAGCAGGCAATGCAGGCCTTTGAAACCAGCCGCCAGGGTCTGGGAATTAAGGTCATGCTGAAGTGCGACAAGAGTGACCAGAACCCGTGAGAGAGAGTTGGGCCCGACCCAAAACAAGTGTCCAAAAGGAGGGATTACGTTCAAGGTCTCAGACATCGAGGGTCGGCTCAAAAATAAAGTTATTCTTGCTCTCCTCCCAATTTGTGGTGCATTCTTTGTCCTCAGACTTTAAACAGAACTTCTGTAGCTACGAACCAAGGACAACTGGCAGCCGTTGCTTCTTACTGCTACCAAGGTCGAACAGTTAAGCTTACCACTACCAGCTGACCAGCTGTCTACAAGTGTTTTGCCTGTATAATTTCCTAATACATAGTGCATGAATACGTTGTTCATTTAGAAACCTTCAACCAGCATTGAAATAATGAATAAAAAAACAAATGTAATAATATAAAGAATTCAATAATGGAAGGATAAAGATGTAAAAATGTATTTTAAAATGCTGAGTAATTACGTAATTATTCAGATTTAATTCAAAGGGAAAAAAATTGTTAAAACAAATTATTAGTCATGCTTACATGAATATTGGATAATTTATTTTAGAAAATGAATTTGGCATTTAGGCACCCTATGTTTTGTTCTGGTTTTGGTTTGAGAAAAGACTACAAGTATCGGAGTATCGTTGCACAGTACAAGGATAGTGGCACGGAAAATTAAATCAAAACAAGAAATGTTACAAAGTTCATCCTAAGTGTTGTAATTGGTTCTGCGAAGTAATGTCACACGGCATTAAGTGCATCCAAGAACAATTGAAGCCATAAAAACCCCATGATGTAATAGCGGCAGCGGCGAGCCCCTATTAAATTTGCAATGACAAAATCAGTGCATTCCTTGAATAAATTCAATAAACTAACGCAACAAATGATAAATAAATAAATAAAAATGAATAAGTTCAATGACTGCCACCAAGGCCTGAAAAAGGGATTGGTTAAGCCCTGGTTGACCAAGCCACTTCTCCTAGGCATTTCACAGCATCATACATTTGAGTGTAATATTACATTCACACTGTGTATACAGCAACTGGATTTGTCTTCATGCTAGCATAATAATTCTAGCATACACAGCAGAACCCCAATGTCCAGATAGGGAAACAATGACCTAGATGGATTACCGTCATTATTGAATTAAAGCAAGGACAATACATAAATAAATAAATAAACCGTTCATTTGAACAAAGAGAATGAAAGCAGGCAGGTCTTACACAAAGATTCTGAAATAAAGCAAAAACATTTTTAAAAATCTTATAGTGATCTCAGAAACTAGGGTTTTGCCAGGGCATCCATGATTCTGAGCCTCTGCTACAGTCAAAGGTCCCACAAGGGTGTCCCACAAGGGGTTTCCCACCCTACCCCACTCCACCCGTTCTTGGCCATTGACCCAACCCTCGAGGGCTGTGCGGATCTATTGTCTTAAGGAACGTTCAAATATATGGCTAAAATATGCCACCTGGATCCTTAACAATCATTACCTAACCTGTTTTAGGGCTTCCTTATGGTTTACCGACAGTTCGCTTAATTAACAGACTGACACTCAAAGCTGTTAACACTACCTCAACCCTCAGTCAAGTTCTCCTCTAACAGCCCTCTGTGTGCTGTCAGCCATCCTTTTAAATCTCTGCACCTAGCCATCCATCCATTTTCAAAACCACAGATCCTGGTGAGGATCACCAGAGCCAATCCCAGCAGGCATAGGGCACAAGGCAGGAAAGGACGCTGGACACACACACACACACACACACACACACAGAAACACACACACACACACACAGAAACACACACACACACAGAAACACACACACAGAAACACACACACACACACTCACACACACACACACACACACAGAAACACACACACAGAAACACACACACACACACACACACACACTCACACACAGAGAAACACACACACACACACAGACACAGACACACACACAGACACACACACACACACACACTCACACTCACACTCACACTCACACTCACACTCACACTCACACTCACACTCACACACAGAAACAATTGATAATTGCCCAATTAAGGGCCACATTATAACATCAGCCCACCATTCCCCTACACTAGGAATACTCAACCCTGGTTTGCAGACACTATTTGGCCCATCAATTAGCATTTTATTTACACCTGGAAACACCAGGTGTTTTAAATCCAAAAACTTAATTATATAATTAGGAGACGCAGTGGAACAAAATCCTGCAGACACTGCGGCCCGTAATGACTTTTATGAAGTATTTGACTTCCACAACTAGGCTTAAAATTCTAGCCAATCCTATTACTCTGAGGCTAGAAAAAAGTAACCCATCGCGGAGTGTAAATTTGCATAGAAAATCCTAAACCTCTCAAGCTTCAGCAGACCCCGTCTCGACCTACAGAACACACCAACAGAGTGTGTCTTTTAAAATGCAGCTATACAAATTGCAGTGCGATGTGTGATTGGACTGGATTTCAGTTCGTTGTCTGGTGTTGTTACCCTCGCTGTGTATTCAACAAACTAAGTTCCAATTGCTGATAATCAAAGAAAATACAAAGAAACTTTAAAGGTATGGAATCCATTTTAATTCAAATGAATACAAGCACAAGCATATTTGTGTTATTTGGACTAAAAACAGTAATTACTACCAAAATATAGCTCAAAAACTGACCATTAAAAGACTAAGCTGATAAGTTTCTGCTGGAAAATATGAAGGGCAAAATCATTTTAATTATTAATAAACCAAGGATCTGAAAAGGATCAATGACATGCCTTTTGCTTATTACTATTTCTAATTAAATGTTACGTTTACAGAAAACAAATGTAATAATCGGAAAAAGTAGCATGTTAAATTTGGATCAACCATTAATTCTGATTGCCTGCAATTCTTAATAGTTCAAATCCATGAAAATGTCAGCGTTGTTATAATACCAACTTTGTGAATTCGACTCTGTTTTGACACACAACAGTCACGGACCATAACAGACATGGACTAGAAATTCTCGTAGTGGTGCATGAAGTGGGCTTGATCCCTCTTGTTCATCTGCTTACAGGCCGTCTCAACGTTCTTGGTGAGGCCTGGAGGACCACAGCTGAACACCCCAATTTTTCCCACCTTAAGAGAAGGAGAGAAGATGCGTTTTCTTCAACCACCATTTTACACGTTTAAACGGTCAGTTTTGTAAATGTCGGTGCTGAACGCTCAGGGGAGGAACAGAGACAAAAAGGAGAGACTGATGGTGGTGGGTCTCACCTCAGGATGGACCTCCTGCAGGGAACTGAGGAAGGATAAAAAGGGGGGGCGGCCGAAATGAGTGATGGAGCGTAGGCCAGTGAAAAGGCTGCGATTCATCACCTTCTGGAAGTGCCGCTCGCACACATACTGAAGGAGAGGACGGGTGTTTGTTAGCATCGTGCTCTGAATCATCGTTACCATCCTCAACGCGTTGCGGTTAATTCAGCTTAAACAAAGCGCCGCACCGTTAACCATCAGGGTTTCGCTCAACACATTCGCTGCTGCCGGAGTGCGCTTTACTCACCAGCAAGGTGGTTCGGAGATCAAACTTCTCAGCCAGCTGCGTTATGTAAATGTGGACGGAGACCAGGTTGTGGGCATCCGTTTCCTCAACCTCCCTGATGATGTCAGACACCCACTCAAACTGGCGCTGGGTTCGAGTCACCCAGATGAAGTAAACCTAGTCGCGAAAAACAGGCACACGCGTCGAACTACAACTTCATGCCACTAAGCTAATGCAGCAGAAGTATTTCTAACAGCACTTACTTTTTTGCACTGGATCTTGAGTTTAACTGAAGACTTAAAAACCAGGTCCTTCAGAATGGAGGCAAACGGGGTGACTCCAATGCCACCACCCACCAGAACAGACACCTCAAAGTTCTTCCACTCTTGGTGTCCCTCCCCAAAGGGCCCATCCAGGTACAACTGCGGAGAATAAGATTCACGTTTCACGTTGGATTTTACACGGGCAAAAGGAGGGCTTTCCGACCTCGTGCTCTCTTGCCTTTGGGTACACGCCTAGCTGCTTCAGATTCTCAGGGCTGTAGGACTGCCTCAACTGGCTGGTCCAGGGCCCCACGGCTCGAATGTGCAGACTCAGCGTCTCCTCGTGTGGCGCAGAGGTCAGTGTGAAGGGGTGATATTCGTCTGTGCCCAGAACCAGGCATGCCACCCGCACCCACTGTCCTGACCGGTAAATGAAGCCCTGAGGCCGTTTAAATTCCAGGTACAGGACACCTGACAGGGAGAAGACCAGAGGGGTGACCAGTGGTCCACAACTTAAACAACTACATTTTGTATTCTGCTGCCTTCACTCTGTATACCACGTGGTTTCAGTGTGTTTGCCTCGAATTTGAAAATCCTTAAAAACTACGACCCAAGTTTAAAATCGGCAACTGTGCCATTGTCCCAGACTGATCGCAGATGACGCGAATTGATCCTCAAAGTGAAGTAAGTGTGTGATACCTGAGGGAAGTAAGTCTGCTCTGATCACAGGAATCTCCACCTTCTTCCTGTTTAGGCTGATGAGCTTGTCCAAAAGGAAGAGGATAGCCGGGGGGAGCAGGTAGATGTAGAAGCGGGGTTCCTGAATCAGGCCATAGCTCCCGTGGATAACAGTCTGTCACATTGGGAGGAGGTGGTCATGAAATACACACTGCTCGTTTGTTATGAGTCCAGTCATACCTATCCTATTTCAGCTAGCCAGATTCCTAACGGCTATCCGGAGAATTGGTTAAAAAAACACCTTAACAGACCAAAGGTAGATCACGGCGCGTTTACATTTGCGCAAAAACTGAGCAGAGTTTGGTTTTGAAGACTGACACCAGAAGCCGCGGTCCCGCTCACCAGAATGTAGACGAACACGTAGAGGTAGTGCGTAATCCAAAACCCCCGAAAGCTGATCCGGCGGAAATAGCGCGAGGCAAAGACGTACATGAGGGCCAGGATGAGGAGAAGCAGAACACCCGTCAGGCCTGGCCAGAAATCACACACAAACGCACAAAATCAGACAGCGGAGTTGGCTTCTGTAGCGCCTGCTATCGCGGCTGTCAGTTAGCATTGAGTTTCGGCTGGATTTTTTTAAACGCTTGCCGGTGTCACGTGCCCAAACTCATTTTTCTTGCTTTCCTTTATTAGGGGAAAAAAATGGAATGGAATGCTTTCCTACCAGGGACGGTTTTAAAGAACCACCAAGTCCATTTCTGTGGAAGCTCAGACCTAAAACATAAAAAAAAACTAATTTTAAACCTGACATTCATATCCCTTGTGCATATATAAGTTGTTCAACAAACACAGAAATACATGAGTAAATAATAACTAGAATCATAGATAGGACTAGGCCTTAATTTTATACGTAAAAATACTTTCAGTGCGCTAAAGAACGATAAAACGCTGATAGCATACCCGTCATTGGTAAAGACATGGGGAAAGAGACACGTGAGGATGCTGAGGTTGCTGACGCAGAAGATGTACACGTTGACCACGTGACCTAAACTATGGATAACTGCAACAACAAAAAACACAGCTGATTTGAGGACAGCTGGACACGGCACAGGAGAGCAATGCGCTGAAACGGCATTCGCTAACATTCACGCATTCGAGGTAAAAAAAACCCCCCGGTCATGCGCCCTTCAGTTCTGCTTGTATCAACAAGCTCCCAATGTGCGTAGCAGTTGAGTACGTCGCTGCAAGGTTCCAGGCAGCCGTATGGGACGCTCTCTGGTATCGGACGCCCCCCGCCCCGACTGACCTGCCAGGATGACGGCAGACATGGCCATCCACCGGTGAAAGTCGATGGCGGCGTCGAACGGGATGTAGCGGTTGAGGAAGGTCTCTCGGCACAGCGTGATCATGTTGCGGCACACCGTCAGCAGCATGTAGGGGAACAGGAAAGAGACGGCTGCCGCTGAGCCGCGGGACACCACAATGCCCACCGCCGTGGTGTCCGGGACGCCGCTCGAATACGCCTGCAGACTGTAGTCTGAAAACAGGGTTTGGGGTTCGGGGGGGGTCAGTCAGAGAACAGCACCAAACTTCACCTCGCTCACTCTTACACATCAGGGAGCTCTTTCCAACACGCAGATTTGGGGAACGCAGCCCAGTTTGGGTTTGCAATTTTGCACGCAAGGCTGAGATCATCCGTACTGTGGTCTATAATGACTTGAGTACGTCATGGTAACCAGGGGAAAAACAGAAGGCTCTTACGGTAACACCTCTCCAGAGTGACGCCCGCAGTGATGCCGGAGAAGACGCAGAAGCAGACAATGTGCCGGCGGTAGTTCTCCACGAAGCGTTTGAACTGCTGGATCTTCTGCTGGACTCGGCTTCGCCGATATCTCTCCCTCCAGGGCTTGACATAGACGTTCGGCGAATACACAGCCGCCCTGGGAGAATGCAAAGGTTTCCACATTGCGTGATGTGCCATTACTGCACAAAAGTGCAAGACCGTTTTATGCTGGTAAACATTTTTCCTTTCTGACAGCAATTTTTATATTGCAAGACTGGGCCATGGATGATCTTTCATAGAACTATTAAAGCAGTAGGAAATAAAGCAAATATTAGTTCCTGCAGAGTCTGATCACTGGGCCACATTTGAAAAGCAGAAAACAGCGCATATTCTGGCTGAGCTGAAACAGATGGGGAGGTGGGGTACCCAGTGACATACACAAGACTCTAGACGTGATGTCATTCACGGCAACCACAAAGTCATGCTAACACAGGCAGCCTAGCTCATAATTACTCGTAAACAGTAGTGTGACAGAAGTCTAATTCCATGTTATTACCATCCGTGTACCCCGTAAGAGGGAAACATGTGAGCCGTTCCCCTGCAAAAAAGATGTGCGGGAAAGATTCATGTCAAACTAAATCCCCCGTCTTCATTGCGTTTGCCCTCCCTCATTAGGGTGTAATTGCCTCGTAGAACACTGCACCCCAAACGATCAGCTTTTCTGGTTTCTCCTGAGCATGCGAGAGAAGGCTGGCTTAAGGAGACCAAGCGACGATGAGCTCATGTACAACACATCATGTGTGGGAGTCATCACCTGTCACTCTGCGATCACTTTACTGACCATAGAGCTAAACCAACCCAATACTCTGAAGCCGTGCAATGAGAAAGTGCATACAGAAAGTGAAATACCCTAGAGGGGTATTATTTCAATAGTGCTAGTGCTCGGGGTCTTTTTTTTTTTTTTCCGTATCGACCATACGGCAAAGCTGGAGCCAATAGCACCAGTGCAGAGAAACAGAGGAGAGATATCCAGGATTTGATGGCACAATATTGCATTGTAAAGAACAGCTGTAAACCCACCTGAGGATACCAATAAGCCCGGGATCATGGTCAATTAGTTCAGACTTACTTTCTCCCTTGTCTTCTGTGTATATCCTGCCCTTCTCTCCCCAAGGTCAAATTATTCACTTGAGTAGTCTGTGAACTGAGAAAAACAAAGACCTGAAATAAATTAATCTAATCTATAAATTAATCCCCGTTCCATTTTCCCTCTTTTTGTGGCCTGTGTCTTTAGTCGTTTTAACTGCCCAGACTCACCTCTTGTTTTCTTTACTGATAAAGGACACTCTCTGGCCACCGTTCAGTTGTTTTCTATCACAGATCTCCATACCTGCAGAAAGACAGTTTGGTGGGTACAGGGCACAAAGTGTAGCAGGAGAGCGGCGGCACTTCCACACGGGGTCGCCTTCTCCACCACCATCGCTCACCTTTGAAGCACAGCTGCGCGAACTGCAGTTCCTTTTCATTGTCGCGCAGCAGGAAGTGAAAGTCCTCCCAGGTGATCTCTTCCTTGTCATCAAACCCCACTGCCTGCAGCATGGTCTTGATGACCTCATCTCCCTGCGTCTTTGAGAGGCAGTTTTTGGAGATTTCAATGAAGGACCTGAGGAATAAAAGTCATATTTCAAGGGAAAAGCACGTTTGAAGAAGATTGAAGCACGTTTTTGTTTTGCCTTCCCTGGAAACGAACGAGCACAGGGTGAGGCTAACATCCAAAAAAAGAGGCAGATACCAGCATTGGAAAATAAGTTATGTTCTGCAACCCCAATACAGCGCATTCATGGAAAATACCTGATCTACGGATAAAAATGACCATCGCCCAGAGTGTACCACACAACAGAAATGCTATGAAGAATACACGATGGTGACATGCTCACCTCAGTAACCTGGAGAACTCCTCTTTTGACAAGAGCCCATTTCCATTTATGTCATGCATGGCGAACAAGAGTTTTGATTTATCTTCTGGTGAACCTACTCCACCAACCACAGAAACCAAACGGGTTAAAAACAAAAAAAGGGACACTTATTCAAAACCACGAACCCAGAACCCATGTCTAATACGGCAAACAGAAAAAGACCTTACACCGGAGGCTCCGTCCCACCTTTCATGAAGATGACGATGACATCAAGGAACTCTTGGAAGGAGAGGTACCCGTTGCCGTCCGTGTCTGCCAGGGTGAACATGGACTCCACAAAGAGTGAGTCGGGCTTAAGTCCCAGGGCGTCGGCGAACTCTGCGCTGCTGAGCTCGCATTGCAGAGCCTTGCTCGTCTTCTTGGATGAAACGCCACTCAGGTCTCCGGCGTCGCATTTCTCGATCGAAAGGATCTGAAACCCCAGAGGAGCGCGCGTGTCTTTAAGAAAGCCTGTCTCTCCATCGATGTGGAGGGGCAAATTTCTTATGATGCTTCGCATTCCACACAATGAAGCATTAAGACACGAAAGGGTCTTAACACGGTTAATGGCCCGGCCGTGAGGAGGCTAAGGTTGGACGTGAAGAAGAGGCCTGCTGTAACAGTGCAGTTGGAATGCAAACTGACCAATAGAAATGTGTGACTGGAACAATCCATTTAATAACCAATAACTCCAATAACTGCTGATAGAGTCAACAAAAGCAGATCTGCGAAACGTTCACAGACCCATCACTTACGTTAGAAAAGGCTTGTTTGAAGAACGTCTCCACAATCTGTGCCCTCTGTTCTCTGGTCACGGCCTCATTCAACAGCTCCTGCTCCTTCATCTCACGCATGTTCATACCCTGTTCGTCGCCGGCTACCTCGGAACGCAGGTGCTCAACGAACGCAGCACGCTTGCATTCCTCTTCAAAGAACAAAACCTGAAATCAGACAGAGGGGGCAAAGGAGACTAAAACCAGTCCCCAGGTTTGCATGTGATGTCGAGAGGGTTGGTCCTCTCCCCCAACCTGTACTGAACCTCCCTGCTGGGATGCATAGACTGCAGTGTCTCAGTCTCAGTAATGGTGCTAGACTGAGCCCAGGCAGAATCCAGGCAGAGCCAGGGCTGGTTTAGAAGGGGGAATGTTGGCTTATTTTCTCCCAGCTAAATATAATTTTTAAAGCTAGTGTAATTCCAACAAGAATCAAGATAAAATGTTCGCTAAAGGTTCAAAGGTTTATTGAACCCAAATATCTATATCCAGTGCTCTCACCACCTTCATATGCACTGCCACAGTGATTACTGGACTCAATGTTAAATATGAAAAGGTTCTGTGGGTTCACCGGGCCCACAGCTCACCAGGTCGTATTCTTTGGGCACTTTGACCATCAGTGTGCAGCACTGCCTGTCACTGGAGAGAATGATGTCCAGCTGACCCTGGTCACGCAGCTTGAGGGAGCGAAGGACCGCGCCATTGCTGTCCAGCACCTGCAGTCTCCTCTGGGGGTCCACATCCAGTCTCACTGGGCGTAAAGGCTCACCGGGGCCCTGCCATTCGCAGGCTGGGAGGAGGGGAGGAGGGCGAGAGACCCAGGAACACGAAACAGGAATGGGTATTGATTTTTTCATTATTTTTATGTTCTCTCCGCAATGTTAACCACCAATTAAAAAGTGAATCATTAAAAAGTCGAATGGGCTAGTCTCAATGAGTCTTTGTTTTTTAGGCTAATAGACGTGTCATGCATCTTTTTGTCACGTTATTGAGAGCAAAGTTTAACATTATATAGCCCTCTTAATCAACCAGGTTTTTAAAAATCTTCATCTTCCTGGTCTGGTGCAAATTTGTCATTTCCGAACAAAGATTTCTTTGAAGCTGCCATAAAACCATCCTATATTATGATCCTTTATGTTGGTGTGTCCAAAACCACCGATGGTTATCCGGAAATATTAAGTTTATCTTGCTAATCTGTCATAAAGCCACTGCTGCCGTTTGTCAACCTAAAGAAAATCCCTCATGTGAGTGAACTGGTAAAGTTAGACTTTGGTCTGACAAACTAAACGCAGTGCTTCTGTATCCAGTCGGCAGACTCACCTGTGATGCCAGCAACGGTCGTCTCCTTGCTGTCTGTTGTCTGGTGCTTTGACTGGAACCGCTTGAATCTGGACTTGCGAAAGCAGGCGACCAGGTAGGCAAGGAGGAAACTCACTTTTGGGAGGAGAGGGATGGCGAGATTACGACAGAAAACACAAAAATGTCTGATTTTCCATCATAGGTTAGGTCGCTTGGCTTTATTTTTCTAGACGTTTAAAAACCAAAAGAGTAGGCCATTTAAATTGTCGCTCTGTTTCAATGTACACACTAATGATGTTGTAACAGAGAGAAAAGTGTTTCAGTGCTAGCGGTGCAGTAACTAACATCCCTCCACCCGTTGCGTGTTTAATTGTGAACTTTTTATAAATTGATGCATTTTGCAGATTCAAAACGGTCGATTCAGATTACCACCTGAAAAGACGGAGATGAAGCAGCCCTAACACAGACCTGGTGGGAGGAGGAACAGTGCCGCGACAGTGATGCCAAACCCCACTTGGCTACCATCAAAGTAGTTTAGGGTGGTGGCGTTGGTGCAGGGGAAGAGGTCTGCAGCCTTTATCTGCCCTGGCTGTGGACATGGGTCACCTGTACGGCAGGAGAAGACACCCTGAAGGTTTCGGCACGTGCACTGCATGCTTTGTCACGGGTGGAAGAGTCTGTGTGATCAAACTTCCTACCCATCACCCAGAGCTGCTAAACAAAACTACATTTGGGTTCGCTTGTCCTGGTGACAAAGATTTTGACTAAGTTTAGACTGTCCAAAGACGGGAGGACCAAAATCCAAGTGGGCACACTTAGACACAAATCATATTCCATGAAAACCCGACTTTAGTCAAAAGGGCAAGGAAGGGGCATCCCCTTTAAATCTTCCTTACCGGAGTAGTTGAAAATGTTTTGTGCAAAGTCAGTATTTGAACTGACCAAGCTTTAATCTGGTCTACCCGGAAACAGCTGCTACATCCTAGCAGTTAAGGCATATATTTCTTCATACAAAACTTTCTCTTATGAGTATGCACCAACAGATTAGCCAGAACACCAACAGAAGTATGATAAAGTTCTACTGAAAAAGTTTACCAATTTTTAAGACCCTTATCATTCATGAACCCTTATCATTCATGGTCTTCTGAGTCACCCATGCTGCACGTACAACAAACAATGTGACACCACAAAATCAACTCGCTCGTTACCATCCAGCCAGAAGAACAGGTTCTTCTGCACGTCCTCAGGTTCGGCGCTGGTGACAGCAACAAGTATGTCGTAATAGGTGGTGTTGCGAATTTCTTGAATCTCTTCTGCAGTGAAAACACTGTAAGAGAATCAATATGAGCAGGCAATCATGGTGGCAAGAAAAAGACAGAACAAACAGCATCCGGACCAAAACAGAAGGACGTTCTCAGGCAATTGATTAAAAGTGTTTTTACCCGGTTTGCTTGTTCTCAAACCAAAAGCGATCCCCATCCCGGATGCGCTGGAACTGGTCCAGGACAATGGAGGAGAAAAGCGGACCAGGGCTTCCTATGGATTCCAGGAGACCCCCTGTAAAAAGCTCCAGGTTGGAGATGTCGTTGCCATAGAGCTCAGCCAGGTTCCTGAACAGCTGTGTGACAAGGGCAGCGAGACAGCATGTGCAACTGAATGCCAGGTGATACCCTTTTTAGTGTGCAGAGTAGTCCAGAGCAATGGGAATATACTCTACCCACCTATCCCCTACTTCCTCACCTGCGGGTTGGTTTTGTTCAGCTCAGGGTTGATCTCACCCCAGCTGCTCGCTGGCGGAAGGTTGAAGGCCTCTCTGGCCTGGTTGTAGCTAGGCAGGCCATTGTCCCTGCCCCTCTGGATGGTCAGAGCGACCAGGTCAGAGCGGGAGAATGCCAGTGGGCCATACATGTAATCTAATCATGAGAAACGGCAGAAGAAAAGGGATCGAACTTGGTTGTTTAAACAGAGAAAGGTGGAGCCTAGTGAAAATCAATTACTTTTGATTCCTCTAGCTGAATTCATGGACTTCTGTCTTTACATTACCAAGGTAAGAAGGAAAAATAAGGATTCGCCAATAACAACGAAGCTATGTGGGCGATGTAAGGTTAAACACACACAAACTAACTTTACAGGGTTGATTGAGAAAATGACCTCTCAAATCCTCCACAACGATGTGATCTTCTTTTTCTGCAATCTGTGAGGCCATGCCCATCAGAAGTTCATCCACATCCTGGCTGGTCAAGAGGTTTGGGTTCTTTTAAAACAGGAAAAGTCAAAGGTTTTCAACCATTGCATGTGTACCTGTCACTGGTAAGACTAGTAACCAGACTAATTCTACAGTAACAGGCAAGAATAGCTACTTTCCTCTCCCTTACCGCTTGTAGGGACAGGCCTAAAAACATCCTCTCTAGAGCATCTGATAATGAATGAATGAATCGTAAAGATGTAAAAGAAAAAAGTGAAATGTAAAACCAGATGGGGTTTGTTTTTTTCTGAATAAAGGATTCATTCAAACAATCTTTAAGAAAGAAAGTCAGAACGAAATCAGCAGATAGCTCTCTATAGACCACTGCAGACAGGGCTCTCCCACCCCTGATTGGTGCATCCCTCCGGTCAGACCAACCTGTCTATTCCAGAAGCTGTTGCAAACACGCATTGCTCTAGATGTGCTGCCGTCCACGTTGATAACATCTCTGTAATGGCAGGTCCTGTTTCTGTGGTCAAAATAAACATTCGGAATTTACCGAGCCTCAACCATCATTTTGTTCGGTGTGGAAATTCACAGAGAGAAAAAAGGAACTATTGTTCATACACAGTATTGCCTTATCATTTATTTTATTAATATTGAAATTTAATATATACACTATATGGACAAAAATATTAGGCCACAACTCTTAATCATTGAATTCAGGTGTTTCATTCAGTCCCATTGCCACAGGGGTATAAAATCAAGCACCTCTGATGGACGAGTCTGGGTTTGGCTAATGCCAGGAGAACGTTTCTTGCCTGAATGCATTGTGCATGTAAAGTTTGGTGGAGGAGGGATAATGCTATGGGGTTGTTTTTCTGGGGTTGGCCTAGGCCCCTTAGTTCCACTGA
>JAOVYW010046625.1:5916-24629 GCA_025775045.1 Hiodon tergisus
TTCCCTGTGAGGCTATGTAACAGGGCTCTCTGTAACTGCCAATTTCCTGCAGTGGGCATATAATTTATTGCCATTTTTGGAACAGAATGAGAAGAAAAGAAAAACACGAACAAAAACCTTTGTAATTGACTGTATTCACGTGGCAGCAAGACACTAAAACGGCCAAAACAACTGCTGGCACTTGAAGGAAGTCTTAACTTACGGAAGTCTTCACTGAAGGAATCTTAACTTATGGAAGTCTTTACAGAAGGAAGTCTTAACTGAAGGAATCTTAACGGAAGGAAGTAGATAGATAGGAACTTAATTTATCCCCATAGAGAAATTGCGTTGACTTTCCTTCAGTCTTCACTGAAGGAAGTCTTTACAACTTGTTACACAGATAAAAACCGAAGAAATTGACACTTAAATAAATGTGAAATAATGCAAACAATGACACAAAAAAGGATACAACGAGCTGTTTGAGTGTCGTATTCATGAAATAGAAGGTGAATTCACAAGCATATCTGCGCTGTAAAAGCGAAAAAGCTACTGTAGTCTGTACGTTTGCAAAACATATTTATATCTCAGTATTAGTTAGAGAACGTTTTGTTTAATTATTTTTCTTACCGTGTTGCTATTAAGTACCTTGATATTGTTTCTCGTTTATCGGTTTGGTCTGAACTTTAGTGTTAATTCACTGTTTACTAAATACAGTTAAGAAGCCGGGAAAAGGAACAAGCCACCTTACATGTTTCAGATAGCATCAATGCAGAAAACCAGGCTTCTTTTCGGTAGTTAATCCAATTATTAGTTTGCTTCTGTTCACTTGCACACTTTGCTGTTCCATTAGCACTGTGATTTTTTTTATGTGCAGAGCAAGTGTATGTAATAAGATGGTAGGCAAAGCCGTTTAAAAAATGAGAAATGTCAGACTTTTTCTTTTTCCTGTAGTTAATGTAACATTAAAGCTCCCGTTTTGTATGGTGTTACTCAAATATATATACTATTTAGCTACATTGTGATGCGCCTTTTGTTGGCGTTGCATCCCACAAAACTTTGCCCATATACAAAGTATTAGTCATAAACTACGTAGCATGTTTTTTTAAACTGACTCTAAAATCCGAATGACACAACAGTGAAACCCCATAACTTTTCTCCACTACAGTGCACCCCAAGCTTAAGTACAACAGAGTACCAAAGGTAATAATACTTCATATGCTATTGTCATTGCTCATTTTATTAACGTTTGTTATTTTTTAAGTTGACATTCTTCTTTTTTACAAAATTATCTTAACATCAGCATACTTTGTGTAAACAAACTTTGCCATAGTGTCACTTGTAAGAGTGAAAAAACTTCATATAAAACAACTTTTTCTTTGCCGCATAACTGCGCTGGGTAACAAGCTGCTGGATAATGAGCCTTTTTCTCAGTGGCATGTGGAGAGGAAATTACGTATGCCTCTCTAACTCAATGAACAATCAATTATTCAATTTACGTAAAAGGAGTTGACCATTCATACACCCCCCTGGAGTTACTGATTATATATATATATATACCTAACAGGAAATTATACAAGGACATTTATTTTTTTGTTAAAACCTTAAAACATTTTGTGACCAATATTCATTATCGTTGAAGCTGAACCCTGGCAGTTTTTGTTGCCAGATTAAAATTTAAAACAAGATTCATAACAATTTATAACATTACTAATAATTTATATAAAAATATATCTTTAGATTTGTTAAATGAATTATTAGATTTGACATATTTTAGTAGACCTATTCATAGCTACGGCTATAGCAAAAGCTAGCCAGTCTGAACCACGGTAGAGTGTTTATTCCCCAGATTACATTCACAACCAAAATACAGAACATGATTGTAATTTTTAGATTCCAGAATAAAAAGAACAGGAAATCAATATTGCCCGATTCCATTTTGTTGAATGACATTGGAAAGTGATTTTCCCTGATAGCATAACGTCCCTTTAGCCATATTGTTGTTTCCATGCTTATTTTCTTCCAGCATAAACCATTTTTCATTATCATCGTTCTAACAAATCTACTGCAGAATTCTGTTCTTTTTCTATTACTAATGCCAAACGAAACACTTTCTTCCTTATGACAATAAATTGCTTAATATAAGCAATGGCTTAATAACATCACAAATAAACAACAATGCTAAGATCCCCTTCTTGTTTTGTGTATTAGAAAAAAAGACCATCCTGGAAAGATTACTTTCAGAGTAGACAAATCTGAGAAAAAGCTTTTCTGATTTTTTTTATTTATTGCACTTTCTTTAAAATTACACCAATGCTGAAATAAAAATACCTAATAGATAAGCAAGAGGACATTCAAAGCCAGAGTAGTCATAAAGGAAATGTCGTATTCCCTTTGTAACCTGATAAAGGTGAATGCATTACATAGGGAGACATACTCCTGTATCACAGACTGACATCATTCATGTTAGTCACAGTCAACACTTATTAACCACTAGCTAGATCTTGTAAACTTAATGCAGGGTTCTTTGTGCCCATTTCAAAATGAAATCAAAAAATAATTTTAAAAACTTAAGTATAGGAAGACCAAAACTCAACTTGGTTTATTGTGTCATTTGCTGAAAGTACTCATTACCAATATAATGCATTTTACTTGCAATGATCACAATAACTCATAGACGCAAGTTCCAATTTACATGTAAGCTAAATTTTCCTTCATATGTACAGTTCTTATTCAACTTCAGAGCACAATCTAAAATAAACCAGTGGCATGATTTCAGTACCTAGTCTCATATTTTGTATAATAAGGTAAGAACTTTAAAGTCTTGAGTATTTTTTTCATAAGTACAGTTTAACTTCAGGTTAATCCCACTGACTTGAGAAACACTGTGTGCAAAACAGACTTGAAAGGTAGGGTAGTGCCTATTGTACTTGAGAGAAAACACCTTTCATTGAATTACCAGATGGACTTGGAAATGTAGGCTGGAATTAGTCTTGATGCATGAAGGCCTCACACAGTGCAAAGCTTTTGAATTACCACTCTGAAAAGTTCAGATTCCCAGGGGAACCACTGAGGTGGTTATTTGTCAGCCAATTTACTCAAGTATCACATTACAGAAAAGGAAAAAAAAAAATCACTTTTTTTTTTTAAAAACAATATCACATAATTCCAGTATAAAGAATACCCCCAAGCGTAAATAAATATATTAACAAGAAACCCAAAATATAATTGCATGATAAAATACTCGAGTAGAAAAGTGTATATATATTTATATTATATAACACACAACTAATTTTTACAGAATTTTTTTTTTTTTTTTTTACATTGTACATTTCAGTGTCCATTGACGCAGTTACACAAGTATTTGAACTGAAGTCAAATAATTAAGGCTTAATGTTGGATTTGAATCATATTGAAATTAAATAAACCAAATTATTTCCAGTTAGTTTTTTTTGTTAAAAAAAAAAAGACGTTTCCCTCCTAAATACTTGATTTCCATAAAATATGCAAATGGTTCTAGACGTCGGATACAATATACTTGCACGTCAGTGAACAAATGACTCAAACTGGAATGGGAACCGGAATAATAGGAATATTAAAGATTAAACAAAAACATACAGTGTTCAAGTCTGCAATGCCAAGAGAACCTACACCACTACAATAATAATAATTTAGAATCAGAGATGTCAGTCATTACATTGATAAGCAGCGATCCAATTCGTGTGGACACCGAGAAGGTACATCTCCAACCAGCTCAAGACCATCATCATCTCCCCCCTGGAAAGACAGAAGGCCTAATGCAAATCTAAAAGCCCCGGGGAACCTTGACTGCGTTTAGATGACTTCATAACAAGCGCGACTGGTGTAATAAAAACACAGGAAATGAACAAGTCCGACCAAACTTTTTAACCCCCCTGTCCAAAATCACTAGGATGTTTCTCAAACTCCCCCCAATGTTTGTACATGGAATACATCAGGCAACGTGTCTATAGACACTCCTACCCTCCACCCGGTAGTCTGGAGGGACAAACGGTGATCTATTTAAATATTCTTTAGTTTAAACAAAACAAAACAAAAAAACCACCAAGATAAAGCTGTCAGTGTCCGCTCCTATGCTGGTGAGAATGTGAGGATCATCCAGCCAATGACGAAATAGAAGAGGAAGACGGGGTACACCACCAGGGCCTTGCGATTCGGGGGCTGGTTATCAGCCAGGAACGCTGTGGAAGCTGAGGGCGTTATAGGCAGGAGACAGTTTTATTAGTTAAACAGAACGTCAATGGGACTACTACAAACGCATCTCAATACTGACACAACGGCTCCACACAGTGGGGACGACCTGTCACTGCACATGGCATCGCCACAGTCTGAATTCTACAGGTTTGGCATTTCCTGCATTAGCCTCCCAGCGAGAAATAAAAATTCTGCCGGAAGACCGGCGAACTAGACTGCTCTCGGGCCATACTTTCACAGAACCCAGCCCAAATGGGGCCGGGTTTGGAATTCTACCGAAACAGGAACAGAGATGCTTTAACCTGCAGTCTGAACAGGGAATTGCACGGCTGCATGGTGCAGATATGCAGTGAATACATTTCACATCGATTTATTTCTGAACATCAAGAGACAGCTCTCCCAGTAGATTATTTTTTTGGCTGGGTTTATATGGGACATCATAGGCTTGCATATTTCCTTATTGCAGATAAAAAGCTTAATGTTTCCATAACGTACGTGATACATTCTTTAAACATATTCTTAAAACTCTTCGTATAAACAAGGAAAAATAAACAAGTAAAATTAAATATCAGCACAAAGTTTTTAAGTTTTTCATTTTTGAGGTTTTAAATATTTTCTCTGGAACTTCCATAGGGGAGATATTATAGTATGAGAAAATGGTTCCATGTTTCGAGTTTCAACTCAAGTCTCACTCTAAGTTCTGACTAAAACAGCGACATGCTTCTTTATGCGAGTGTCGTAAAACTATCAGCGCATAGTCTGTGTATATTTCATGTAAACAAAATCCTAAGGAAATATTAGACAGGACACTGTAAACGTAAGGCCTCAAATGAGGCATCTAATCAAAAAGTGCTGAGGTAAACTTTTTAAAAAACGAGCCTATAGGAAATAAACACCACCAAAATGGATTTCTTTACCAAAGGTTGACCAGCCGAACGATGCGGTAACCACGACGAGCCTGATGGTGAAGCTGACCGTGCCGGAACCCCCCAGCAACACCAGTCTGCAGACAACCATGGCTATAGTCAGGGGCAAGACGCAGTAGCCCAGCACGCAGAGGCTCTGGAAGAACGAACTGCAAAAGGAGACAAGAAGGAAACGGTACACAACGCGTTCCGCTTTCTGTCGTTGAAACAGAAAACGCTCGCGAGAGACCAAAGTCAATCCACGACCGAGAGGGTCAAAGCGGGCCCACGTCACTCAGAAACCCGCTTCTCATGAATTATTTTTTGGCAGGCCCATCACCTTACGACAAATTCAACAAAATAACACTTTGCTTTGTGAAAGTTTAGCTGGACCGACAAAGGTCAGGGAGGGAAGTCTGCTTTAACGGTAATAAACCACTCTCTTAATAGTAACGGTTTTCAGGGGAGTTACCCCTTTAAGTAAGCGACACAACCCGAGATGTGCTCACTTGTTCCCCCAGGACAAAATCGGTTCTGCATTTCCTCTGCAAAGAGATTTGACAGCAGAGGGAAGAGGGAGCCACTTACCAGTGGCAAATTACATTGGGAAATTACACCCCGTTTATAATCTTCGACGACTCCTCCCATGAATAATGTATCACGGAGAGCTCGTTTGTCAACAGAGGACATGAGAACCAGAGTATATGTTCATCAAGCCACTTGGAAAGCATCCGTGGACGTTAGAAATATTCCCACTGAAATGGAAAGGAAGGGGAGGAGGGTCTTGGGACACTCACATGGTGCCCCCCAGCAGTTTGGAGTTGACTGTGATGATAATGGAGCCGAACCAGATAATGACAAACACTTCTGCGAACTGGGGACCGCCGTCATCCTTGCTGTCAGCCGAACTCCCCTGTAACATGCTGGAAAAGATTAACAGACAGTTTATATTAAAGACACTTCACTGTCTAGGGGGGGAGAGACTAAATTAAACAAGCACAAAATTGATTAAATTATGTTTACCCCAACTTGGGATGCAGCAGTTTAATCTCATCATCAATCATCTTCTTAATATATTTTTTATGAGATATTAACAACAAATATCCACCATTAACACCAACAAAATTAAATCCCTTTAAATTCACCATGTCCCAAGTTTCTTTTCGTGCTCAACGTAGATCCAACTGGCACTGAATATACACTGAATATGACCAGCAAAATGACCATCTAAAACATGGTTAATTTCGACAGGCCTTCAGCCCTACTTACAGAGCCAGCGTGACACAGAGGAGTAGTGGGCCCCACAGATCCCCTGCAAGAGCCAGAGGATTGTTCAATTCAGAGAACATGCATATTTTTGTTATTACGCAAAGCCTATGAGTAACACTCTGGTCTTACTCAAATATACAGACAGACTACCAGTCTTTTTTAAACACCTGAGTGTATAAAGACCCAAAGAGGCCACACTGCATGAAGTCCTGACAAGTGGAATTTCCACACAAAGACATGTGGATACCATGTGGATACATTTTCAGTAACTTAGCAGATATATCTTGCTTACAGTAATAGAGACTTACATTTGGCCTTTTCTTTGGTTTTTTTTTTTTTAAACTAATACATCTGCAATTGGACCAGTAACTACCATTTCCCCTCACGAAAGTGCAACTATTCAAAATGGGGACATAAAATTGAAAGGAATCCATTCACTTTATTAGCCTGAGATTGCACCAACTCAGCTTGTCAGACTTTAAAAGCCACTGAACTAATTCAAAGATTGTTGTACTGATGGAAAAAAAGAAAATTCAGGGTGTTATTCGGTGCTTGTGTTGTGAGACGTTGATTGTAATGGATAAATCAAGAACCCGGATGATCTGATACTCACAGTCTCTGAGTAACGCAGAGCTTTTTTTCGGATACATCACATGAACAAACTTCTTCCCCACCGCTTTCAAATCCCTCAGCTGAATGAAGAAAGGCAAAAACAGACAAAAACTAAACGCCCACAAAATCTCCATTTCAGTGAAAGCACAAGCAACCGTCTGGGTCATCGATATCATTAACTGGCAGGTCCTGTCTGTGTTCGTGAAAGAACAAGCAAGCGTCTTATCAGCTGAAACCAACTGACAGGCCCAGAGCTTCTTTTCTACAGCCACAACATACAAATATAAAGTGTTCAAAATCAGCCTTAAGATTTCAACATGCGTATATAGATTTTCAAATGCCCTCCATAGTACTGGGGCAGGGAAGTATATTTTCTTCTTCTGGCTCTAAATTCAGGTTTCAATGAGTTAAATCCATTACTATTAGTTTAGGTAATATACTCATTAGTATAGTTTTTATTTTAAGGCATTTTAGGTTTGGGTATATATTGTGTTACCATTGACAACACTTGCACCCCTATTTAGTGACATCAGAAGTATTGGGACAATTGGCTTGACAGGCGTTTCTGGTTAGATCCATTGCATCACTTTAATAAGAGACACCATAAGAGAGCTGTCAATATCTAGTCTTGATTTCCAGGCTTAGCAATTGGCTTTGCAGTCTGCTATTGGTCAACAACCAAAGAGGTGTCCATAAAAGTCAAAAAGCCATTATAAAGCTGAAAAATACCTACATCAGAAACATAACCAAAACCATAGTCTTACCAATTACAACAGTTTGGAACAACATTAAGAATACACTGGTAAGCTCAGAAATCGTAAACAGCCTGGTATGCAAAGGAAGACATCAATAGTGGATAACTGCAGAGATGACAAGACACAAGATTGGAGGGAAAAAATGAAGAACTGCCTCATCTGTAAAATATGGTGTTGTTATGGCTTGGCCAAGTATAGCTGCCAAACAAAACTGAGAATCCATATGTTAAACTTTTGGGTTATAGAGCCAAAAGAAGGAACAAAAAATTATTCACTGTCCCAGTACTTATGGAAGGCCCTGTATATACCCAAATTCTTTCACTTCCGTCAAATAGGTACTACTAAGGAAAGGGGAAATAAATTAGCCTCACTTTTAAGTCCCGTTTATTTTCTGTGAGAATGGAAGAGTTTAAACGGATTTGTCTCCTGTGAAAGTATGTTTTACTAAAAAAGCAACACCAGACAAGATCAGGTTTCTCTGGCCTGGATTCATTTCACCTTTTAAAAACTTAGCAAAGAATTTTGTATTTTGGAAAGCAAACTGTTTCACCGGTACATAAATGAATCAAACAACACACTGAATTATGTTTAATATCTTTCTGATTTTAGACAAACTGGTATCGCATAAGCCATGCTCCTGCATGGCCATTCATTCATACTTTTTCCATAACCCCTTATCTAATGCAGGGACACGGGAGGGAAGGTACATTCAGGGTATGCCCAAGATGCTAGTCCATCACAAACAGGACCAATTTAGCCATCATTTTTGTTTTTCCGCCTATGCCCGGTCCTCGTCCTCATCCCAAATAACCACCCGGCTGGGGTGGTTATTTGCTGCCCTCTAATGTTTGGGCAGGGCTAAATCACCAGCCATACTGCACATATGCTTACACTGCATTCCACCCTTTCAAACCAAACATCCATGGGCATCAAATCTTAAGTAAAAACATCTATGATATTATCCAATCAGTTAAAACTTTTGAGCCTGGGTTTTGTGAGATTCTACTTGCCATAGCAGACTGGTAAAGGTAGGAAGTATAATTAAGCATTTAAAAATACAATCATTGTTAAAACTAACTTTTTTTTTTTTAATCACAAAAATGTGTGATATGGAGAACATTATTCTACAAAGCCCTGTACAACCATGAGACTGACCAGACCGGACAGTCAGTAAAGAACAATTTCAAAATTAATTTGGCTAAATGAGCTGCGAACTTGGTCATAGTTCATGGAACGCATTCGATAATTATGAGCATACTCGTTTCATGTCCAACAACGGGACATGCAATGAGCAGAGAATTTAAGAACTAAAAACATGAGTTTAAAAACAGCGCCTGGCTGTGGAACGCTGGGACACGGTTCCCCCCTCACAATCGCAGAGCAATCTTACAATGGTGTCTTTCACCGGCTCGTCCAGCGTGGAGAATTCATCGTCCTGTGTTGGAGTGCCCACTGGAACTGTGATATCTCCTTCGACTGGAATGTCTTCCGAAATTGAAACGTCTGAAAGCCCTGAAAACTGAAAGAAAGAAAAAATCCTTATTGGCTACTTTTTAACATTACATCTTATGTCCAAATAAACACTATTTTAGATAACAAATAGCTACCTACATATTATCCAAGTACACTTGGTAAAAATGTACCACTTTGCAATTGTATTTCCGGGTACTCAATCCCAACAGATGCAGTGTTTGTGGGGTTTTTTTTTTTTTTTTTTTTTAATTGCTTCATTGAAATAATACAATTGAAATATTAGAAATGATCTTGCAAGGTGATAATTAACAGTTTGGAAACGTGCGATTCTCAAGTATTTTACCTACGACGGAGGTATAATAGTGACAACAGTGTTAAAGTGTAGTATGGAAGTCGTCACGCTTTGTTTTGTTAGCCTCTGTATAACCTCTGTAAAAAAAAAAAAAAAATTATATATATATATATATATATATCTTCAAAAACACTTAGTGTGGAAACTAAAATCGTTCAAATAACCACAAGAAAACGTTAAAAAAAAATTAGACAGTAAGAAATGTATCCGCGATAAGGGCGCAACAGAAAAACAGTATGAATGGCTATGCAAACAGTTTTACCAACCCACTCAACAATGAAAGACACGTAACAGACACGTACTAACAGGATGTTAGACCATTCTGCAACCAATGCGATGTTTCTTTATACAAGGCGAATTATTTTAAAGTAACAATTTCGAATTAATACTCAATTAATCGATTTTGTGTGCTAAGGCACTGTAGTATAACCAAAATTCATTAGCAAAACTACAATTTTATAGTTTTATTTGGTTTAATGCAACTATTGAGAGCTCTACGAAACGAATAAATCTGAATTGTGTCATTAACACCACGATCGGAAAATGACCCAGTTCCGCTCCCATGCGGAACAAATAAGAAAGACTGCAACGCAATCTTAAAACAAAACTAGTATATACGTTATTCAATTGTTTCATTTACTCTTAACATTTAAGATGCCCAGTAGGTTTAAGTGAATTGCTAAACTTAGCATAATAACGACTAATAAACATGAATACAAACATAGGCCTACTTTTGAAAACAAATGTTTACTATTTACTGATTGACAGGTTAGAAAAGGTAAAGGTCAGTGATTAAACGTCATAACTTAAGTTTCATTTTCTTTCCCACAATTAACTACAACTCAGATATTTAGGGTATAGGAAACGTGTTTTTACAGTGTTAACGAGGCCCTCGAACGCAGCATGTATCAATTTGCTGTTGCAAACTACTTTGCTAATAGTTAGCTAGATTTACCGGGATAACTTCTCCAGACATTAGATTCTGCCCTATTGATATTTATTTATACTGAAAAAACTATCTAGCCATGACTACTGTTATATATATATATATATGAATTATGATTCTATTCTATTAGCTTACTAGCCAAAATGTTGTCTCTGGTATCTACTTAGAAACCTAGCCATGTATTACCAATTGTATTAAGTTCGTCATAAATAAATATTAACTACTATCATGTGCAAATAATAATTCAAATGCTATCTGAATTACTCGTTGAATAATAATGTCAGATGATTTCTTACCAGGGGTTTGTTGGACTCATCTACTTCCGCCATCTTTTCTTGTCTGATGACACATGTGGACATTTTTTTCTACCTCATCAAAAAGCGTCTACGCTTTGAACACATAATAGTAATTCAATTACTTAATAGAAACGTGTTATATGGGACGAGTAGTTTTCTTTTTCGTGTTTATATATTAAATTATAATGTTCTAACCGGAGATTCCCCCCCCCCACTTATTTAATCTCTGTTGATTTGCGCCTTCTAACTGCAGTTATAGCAGTTTGTGTTGCTAAATGAGAGATCGCATTGCTGTCACAAGTCGAATAATGCCTAGAGACTGGGATAGCTGCCATTGTCAAAACAGATCTAGTAAAATTTCGGATTCTAGTCATACTAATACAAAATCAAACTTTTTAGGATACGGGAAAACTTTTCACCGAAAGCCTGATTTAAAAATGATATAAACACAGTCTTTCCTTGTTTGGTGTACTTTTTCCACATTGTGCCCCTCTGTTGTGTATAATCTGTTCGTTAAAATTGCACGCGGTATGAACCATGGCTATTTTATATTTGGATTGGGTTAATCTAGTTTTGCAACTAGTGAACAAATAGTTATGCTGTAATTAATTACAATCCCATGGTATTAAATAATGAGATGCCAGTAGGCCATCATTTTAAATTTTAGGTAAAGATTGAATAAAATGATGGCGTTTTTAATCATCTGACGTGACAGAATTATTTTTGCAGTCACACATTCAGAAGAGACATAGATCATTTGCACTGTGTAGGCTTTTTGTTGATCTCTTCCTCAGTCATCTTGCCACCAGGTGCCAAACTTTCTTATTTAATTTTTTACAGGAACTACCTTGATCACTTCATCTTGTCTCTAGGCATGTGTTCAATCAGGATCTACAGGAACTGTCAACATTTTTTTCAACAGTTATTTTCACAAAAAGAACACAAAAGAAAAAGTGAAACACCCACAACTCTAGCTCTGTATTGGTCAAGTGAGGTAATTCCTGTACTTTGCTATGTGCAAAATAAATAAAAAAATAAGGAGGTGACATTGTCATTAAAAGCCTCCACATTGTATTCATTTTCATGCACTGCCTAATGCTTTCAATCATTCACAATTTTTTTTGTCTTAAACACATTTTAAATATTTTAGTATATGCATTCATTCAATTCCTCCACTTTTCAAAGTCTTCTAAAATATGTGTATAGTCTTGTTTTTTTGTTTGTTTTTTAAGTACTTTAAAAACAAAGGGAATCAGAAAGGTTACATTGAAATAACTTCCTTGTAGGGGGGGGGGAAAAAACTGAAGATTGAAATCTCACCTAGGCGCTCAACTTCAAGTGTCCAGGCCGTTGTCATTAATTTGCTTGTAAGTTGCTATTGCTACCACAATGCACGCACCTATCATTGTAACCTGTGTGGGTAATGGGGGTGCGGCTTTTTGTCCTAATACTGCTGAGAGTTTATTTGCAACTAAGCCCTTTTCAGAAAAACAAAACCTTTCAAGCACCTAATACAGCTGCTTAAGTATGGATACCCTGTTTCCTTCTACTTTATAGTTGTAAATAGTCACTTTGTTCATATATGGCACTGTTATTAAAAAAAATACAACATTGTTAAAAAAATTTCAAAAACTTTAAAACAAACAAACATCCTTTTGGTCATGTAAACTCCATAAAAATAAATAATACATTTCTATTGGAGACTTTTTAAAACAGAGCTTTACATACCTTAAACTGTACCAATTTTTGCAGATCCACTTTTCATGACAATACAACAGCTATACTTTTATGACATTCAGTGTCCCTTCATCGGCAAAATACTGCCCTCCTGAGAGCTGACACTTTTTGGTGAAAAGTTTCCCAATGCACTTAAATGAAAGCTTTTTTTTTTGCATAGTTAGCATATTGTAGAGAAAAATAATTTAGGTGTACTACGCATTGTTGAGTGTGAGATGTGTTTCAGTGGTGCAATAAGGAGTCTAGTCCACAACCTAGCTTTAAGAAAAAACGTAACTGAAAAAGATGAGATATTTGCGTGACCAGATAGGAAAAATAATAAGGAAAATGAAAATAACATTTGTAATAATAATACTAATAATTTCTTAATTGAGTATATTAAGAACAATTTACTGACTCCTTCCAAATCAAGTTCAAACAGACTCATATAACTCCTTATTTCTGCCATATTTCCATGCTACTCTTCTTCCAAAACTTCTGAAAACACATTTTCCATCATATCCTACCACCACTTAGTCACTAATTCACTCCTCAAGCCTTTCATCATTCCGGACATCCCTGCAGCCTTCTATAATCCCGTTGATGCTCTTAGTATCCTGACTGAGTTGGTTAGAACTGCCGGTGCCTCCTTTGCACCAAGGGCGCACTTCAGTGGGAAGCGACACGAGCCCCTCGCTCCCTGAGGGTGCGCTGTGGAGAAGGGTACAGTGAGGAAATTGGTATTGTTGTTCGACCTCAAGTGGGCTTGCTGGCGAGTTGCATACTTTTTTGTTTAAGAAATATTGTGATTCCAGATTACAAGGGTAATTATTCGGCAAAATATAATTAATCTGAAAATCCCATGTCGAATATATAATAAATACATAGATAGCCAACTACTAGCCGAATAAAACTGGCATGTTGGCAATCAACCCTATTTCCAAACGTTGTACTGCCTCTTTAAGACAAAAGTATGGACGCAGAAGTGGGAGGTCTGCCGCCTTACTCTCAGCCTGTACTGTACCGTATTCCAAACCCACAATAAGGAAATCGCTTTAACAAGCAAATATATATTTCCTGAGTAACTCTAAAGGAAAATGCACAGTATAACTTAAATTTTTTTCGTTTCTGAGAGAATACCGATTCACTGTATGAATTTCAAGGAAACCACGCAACGACGATAGCTCGATATCCGTCTTGCTGAGTTTGGAAAAAGACTGGATAATGATGTTCATCTCGGAAAAGCCAGATGGTCAATGGACAAAAGTGTGAAATCTAAAATCGGTTTAGAAAATCTGTTGGAAAATCTTGTGGAGTACACCTATTCGTGAAATTATTTGGAAATAAACAGTATCATTTAAAGCCA
Organism: Hiodon tergisus; assembly: GCA_025775045.1. NCBI lineage: Eukaryota > Metazoa > Chordata > Actinopteri > Hiodontiformes > Hiodontidae > Hiodon > Hiodon tergisus. The sequence goes on from JAOVYW010046625.1 coordinate 19,816, forward strand.
ATACGAATCGTGAGCTTGCTTCACATCATTTAACAAAAACATGGGTCATCCGCCTTTGGAGTTCAGCGACTGCTATCTGGATAGTCCTGATTTTAGAGATAGGTTAAAATGCTACGAAACAGAACTGGAAAGAACCAGCAAGTTTCTTAAAGATGTCATTAAAGACGGAAATAGTGTAATCAGTGCAATCAAGAGTAAGTATTCTGTTATTTACTTGAGTTCGTTATTCTGATTTTGAAGCGTTTGTTGGGTTCCTAGACTATCGTGTCTCAGTGAGCGGTAGTGACATGACATGATCATGTTGAAAATATATCTTAGTAAGAAACGGTGTAGTTAACCATTATCTATAAACGTGTCGATTGCGTTCAGTTAATGTACGCTATATGTAAATTCATTTCAATGTTTGGTTTAATAAGAAACATAATCACAAACCATTTTTGCATACTACTTTTGTTTTATATCTGTAACGGAGTTTAACTATTTAATTTAAACTAAACGAGGCCTAGATCTTACGCTGCCTTTCGCGTAGGCAGGTGGTGAGCATCCTTTGTGCATGCTAGATTATCGACCCCGACATGCCCCCTAGCTGTCCAGCATTTGGACTGTTGAGATAGGCGGCCTCAGTGAGATTGTGCCTTGTCATGTCATTGTGGATTAATTTTCCAACCTTTTTTAGCCGACGTAGCTATTCTTGTTTTTGCCTTTTCCTTGCAGCGGATGCTGTCCATTTGTTTATCAGTAGGACGAGCTGTCAATTGTCAGTTCTAATGTGTCATACTGCAGTTGTTGATTTGGTGAAGTAGGCCTGTAGCCGAATTAAAACGTTTAATAAACAAATTAATTTGACGGAGTTAGAATCAGTAGAATCAGCCTATGTTCGGAGGCGTTTTGTTACAAAAGTGTAGAAGGAAAATGGAAAGTGCTTCTGGAGTCCAGTTTAGCCTAGAACCTAGGCTAGGACAGCGTTTCCCCATCCTGGTCCTGGGGGCCCACTGTGTATGATGGATTTGTACCAACCAAGCTCTTCCAATTTAGAGTTTAGAGCTGATGCTTGAATATGGGATCTGGATATGCGTGTTAGTCATTAAAATGATTTAATTAGGTTTTTTTATGCACAGGCACGACAACTATAAAAAATATAAAACAACCGTTTTTAAACCTTTTTGGAGATTTCTATTCGATATACATTTGAAATTATTATTATTTAAATAAATAAATAAATAAATAAATAACTGGAAAAACCTAATCTGCCACCATACCCATATCTCTTTGTCCAAATGCAGTAAATCAATTAACCTCACATTGATTATCATTTGTAGTCTTGCTAGAGGTGTGTCAATTTAAAACAATCCTGTCAAGCTGACAATTTAGCTTTATTGTCAAATTGCTTCCGACTCATTACCAGAAATGTCCACTTTGCTAGTTTATCTGTCTGATAAAGAAACTGGTGAAGTTTCAGTTCCCTCCTCGTTCACCCTGGGTATTGCTTCCTGTTTTTTATTATTATTATTCATGTAGGGAAACACAGATATGAGAGAAGAGGCTTAGAGCTAGCAGTTCAGCAGGTTTTCTTTGCTTGGTAGTTAGCTCTATGGGATGAAGAAAACCCCTGCTTGAAAAAAGTGGATTTAAGATCAGAAAATATCAATTCTGAATAGGCTTCTGCATTTGTTGCGTGACACAATGGTGGAAGTACCTAGAGGAACTGCAAACGTAAAGCAAAAATAATACAGTATTTGCTCTCGTTTTTAGAGTTTTAAAGTCCTCAGTCTTTCTCTCCTTTCAGGGTTAAATTGTAGCCAATATTACTTTGTCTCCACTGTGTTACACAGAAAGCAACATAAATGGCAGGACTGCAGGGGAGAGCTGTAAGTTGCCAATTTTATGACTAAGGCTTATAACTGCTTGTGTCAAACTACTCGAACAAAGATTTTTTACAGGCTCTGTGAAATTAAGATGTTGCAATATATATTTGTCGTACTCTTAATCTGAAGATCTATAGTCTTACTGAAAGAATGTGTATAATATAGGGTTGTTCTTGCATGTTAACGAGTCCATAAAAATGAGGTTTAAAACTGCGTTGTATGGTCGTTATTGTCCCTGTAAAGTCAGCGTCCTGCCGTTCATGTGATTTTCTTAACGGAGATCTTACATTAATCTTTAGTGGATTCTGGTGTCTCTGCCTGGAACATAGGAGAGCATGAACACAAGAGGAATTTGTGGGGAGTGGATCTCTGTTTGAAACTCTGCGCGGGTCGTCCTCCCATTGGGGGGAAGCATGTTGGCCTTGGGCGTCTTGTTGATCCGAACCAGATGCTACCGTCCTGCTTGAGTTCAGTGAGGGAAGCCTTTGCACGTGGTCTGGGAGTTGTATCCCTGCTGGAGTCCAGTGTGACCCAGAGCAGAACTCGTGGTAGGGCCAAGTAGTCCACAACTGGATATTCTGCGTTCGGTCTGCAAATTGAAATCCGGGCTGATTGGTGCTCTTTTCTCTCCAATACCACCTGCCAATGCTGTCGTTTAGTGTTTTAGCTCATCCTTAAGTTTGTGCTGTAGTTGGTATAGGTTGGTATAGGTTAGTATAGGTTGATATAGGTTGGTACAGGTTAATATATGAGCAAAAAGGCTCAACATATGGGTGTGTCTTTTAGCTGTTCTCGTTGAGCTTTGGTATTTACTGAAGGTGTGCTGTGACAAGTTGGTTAAGTGTTGACAATTCTGGATTTGAGCCAGAGGGCATGCAGCAGGACTGACAAGGTAACGTGCCAAGACCCACCATCCCCTTTCATAGTGTGCTGTTAGCCGGACGTTGCCAAATTTCACGTTTCCGCGACCTCATGTTGTCAATATCGATGCAGCATAGTCCTCTCGACCACATATTGCTCTCCAAAGTATACTTGTTTTAATTAAACATTGTCTTAAATGTAGTATAAAGAAAGGGATGCTTTTATAAACGTAAGAAAAATCTATGAATACATTTAATTTGTTTAATCAAGTTCCCGACCACAGTCCTTTTTCCGGCCAATAGTATTATTGACCAGGATAAAGTTCTAATTCTGACTGCGAGACGAACTCGCACGTGAAAAATGTTTCGACTTGTTTAATTCACATGGAGTTCCAAAAACATTAATCAAATTAAATATGTTTATAAACTAACTTGTTTACCGGCCATGATGACAGACTCTTACAGTTTCAGTCTGATGACAGTCTCCTTAACTGCGTTTTTTAAAGTTGTGACTTCAGGGTCATTCTTAGTTCTCATGCACGCTCAGGCAATGATGAGATTCTACTTCTGTAAAAATGTCTCTAACACACCAAATATAGATTACATGGAGTTCAAAACTTCTCCTTCAATATCCGTGCACTGTACTATCTGTGAACTGCACACTAAAAACATGAATTAATTTCATTATTATCATTCTGTTTTAGCCCTTAAAGTTCTACGCCTTTCTTCCTCCACAGTAGCATAAAATTGGTGTGCATTTAGATATAGCGGTGGTACTCAGGCGTTGGTATGTCCCTCAGAGTTAGTGTTGGTAATGCTTCTCAGTGCTTCATTAATTTGACAAATTCAGCTCATCTCCAGGTTTCTATGGTGTCACATATTGTGGTTGCGGTTATCATGACAGGACCTTCCAGCTGTGGTGTTTAATGTGTAATAAAACTACTACAACTGTATGTGCCGTAAGTGGAGAACCCGCTAATACAGTAATTCTACATGTTTTAACTCATTCTGTTTTGTGCTTAATAGTGTTTTGTGGTATTTTAAGTTGTCTTCTCTGGGTTATTCCTTGTTTGAATTTGATGGCCTTCTGACGGAAGGAAAAAAATAAAACAGGATTGTCATTGTTTTACGTCGAGGTTTCCGAGATTCCATTCCATAAAGCTGGTTTTCTCTGGGAGACAAAAGACGTCATTATAATAAGCCATGCATAATAAGACGCAGCCCACACCATTCGATTCAGTGGAGAAATTTGTGAAGTGTGATGGGAACAGTGCTGTGTATTTAAAAAAAATTTCATCGGCATTAAGGGTTGCATTACATTTAGCATTTCAGGATGCTAATATGATGTACTAAATGAAGAAGGTTTATTTTTGTTTTGGGGGTATGTATTTCTTACGTTGTCTTTATTATGTGTTACTTTGTCTTTTAATGGATGAACTTTCTCACCTTCAACTACTGCAAATAAAGACGGAGCCCCAGTTGTACGCAATGACATAAGAGAGAATTAAGGCAAGATGTTACCTCCAGTCCTGTCTTTAATGTGTAAGGAACATTCTTGGACTGTCTTGTCAATGCTCTCCCACCCTTGTGTGTTTTCTTCTCCCCTACAGAGTGAGAGATACGGGACAATGGTTAAATTAAGGGTCTGTTCAGAAACCCCAGAGTAATTTGGTTGTTGGCACTGAATGCAGGGGCCTACAGCTCAGCTGTTCCATTTTTTTATTGGTGTCAGATGTTCGATATTTAACCCGCCCGTTTTCCCCCTCAGCTCTCATTGAATGGTTTCCTATAGGTCAGTGATCCTGATTTAAAAAAATGTCTTTCCCCGAGTTATCTCTTGTTTAGCATCTCAGTTAAACCTGGTACGCGAGGCGAGATGATTTCTAATCCAAATAACGACAATAATAATTGTTTCAATTGAACAATTAAAAGCTGAGTGGGAACGCAGACGTGCAGACGCTGCTGCTCCTGAGGACCAGGATTTGACATACCGGAAATAGGCGGTGTTTCTGGAAGTCCTGCAAATATATATTAAGTAGCAGTACATGTAGTCCGTTTGCAAAACCCGCTGGATGTTTTGGATGACATG
>JAOVYW010046625.1:30712-58288 GCA_025775045.1 Hiodon tergisus
GGGGTTAATGTGTTTTTACACACACTGACGGTGTTGGGGGGTTAATGTGTTTTTACACACACTGACGGTGTTCCATAGGGAGTGTGGGCGGGTAAAGTCCCGGGCACTGTGAACAGGTGGCGTGCCCCTGTTGCGGGATGCGGGATGTCGGTAGTCGTCGTAGTGAAAGGAATGCAGCAGAGCCAGACTGCCTGTGTTTTTCTCTGCACATCCCCTGCAGTTTGGCCTCGTGACAGGAAAAACCACACAAACAAACAGGAAAAAACACTAGTGCAATCCATTAAAAACAATATCAGAATGTTAGATAGATATAAGGGGGGAAGGGAATAAATGTGGATGTAACAGGCCGCGGGAGGAGAGGGGGGAAAAGGAAAGGCTAGTGTTTAAATGTGGATGTAACAGGCCGCGGGAGGAGAGGGGGGAAAAGGAAAGGCTAGTGTTTAAATGTGGATGTAGCAGACCGAGAGAGGAAGAGGAATGATTATTGTATAAATGGGTGTAACAGACCGAGAGAGAAAGAGGAATGGTTATTGTATAAATGTGGATGTAACAGACCGAGAGAGGAAGAGGAACGGTTATTGTATAAATGTGGATGTAACAGACCGAGAGAGAAAGAGGAACGGTTATTGTATAAATGTGAATGTAACAGACCGAGAGAGGAAGAGGAATGCTTATTGTATAAATGTAGATGTAACAGACCGAGAGAGGAAGAGGAATGGTTATTGTATAAATGTGGATGTAACAGACCGAGAGAGGAAGAGGAATGGTTATTGTATAAATGTGGATGTAACAGACCGAGGGAAGAAAGGCAGAAAGAGGAGAAGTTAGCCTATGGATGTGTATTAAACAGACTGAGGGGGGGAGCGTTGTCTTCACCAGGTCTGTGCTGTTGCCTGAGTCGGCCGTGGGCCCGCTCTGTGCGGCACAGGGGCTATCTTCCGCGCCCGTGTTAATGAACGGCAGAGTCTCTCTGTGGCATCCCAGGGAACAGCAAACTCAGAGCTGCTGAAGTGATGCTTTAAGATGGAGGGGGAAAGCACATTTATCACACTCTTACTCTCACAAACCAACAGGGCAAACCGGTGCCAACATTCCTCACATCGCTCGTTACCGTACCAGAGGGGAATTAATCAGATACATTCATATTGTCTTTGATCATACTCAAAAGAAACAAGAATTTATGGGATATAAATTAATCTTTCTGGACCCTAGAAAAAGTATTTAAGTAAACAGATCTCAGTTTATTTGAATTAGATGACTTTAACAGAAACAAACTGAAACACAGGCGCTTGCTATTTGACTTCAACAAATACACCTTTAACACATTTTTGTGGCCAGTGTCTCACAACAATATATTATGAAAGTATTGCCAGACTGAGCCTAGTGAGAGAAAGACATTCGGTTAACTGCATGGTCGAACATAGTGAAGTTGCAACAGAAAACCGGAATACAGTGCCCCCCCCCATAGTGTGCACCAGGTCTTTTAGGGAATCGGGTTTAAAAATCAGCAAGATTTGTGCCTTTAGGGAAAAACACGTTTTGTTTTTTTTCCAATCAAATTGCTGTGTCAGCCAGTTAAATTTGAATGGGTTTTAGTTTGTTTACTCATTCTTCATGGTAAAAGTGACACAGTCAAAACAAACTAGAGGAATATTTTAATGATTAAAAAACAGGATCTTATGTTGCAAAGACTCTTCCAATCTGTGTGTGCTGTGTCTCTTCATCTCCCACGTCCCCTTGCTCAAATGGGAAAACGTGTGTTTCAGGAGAGTAAGAAGAAGTTTGAGAAGGATAGGGAGAAGTATTACTCTCAGCTGGATAAACATTTAAACCTGTCATCGAAGAAAAAGGAAACCCAGCTCCAGGAGGTGTGTAAGAATAAGCCTTGATTCATTTGCTCAGAGCGACATTTTCCCGTTTGCACAGCGGAAGCTATTCAGGTTAAGTTCCCTGCTCACGGGTACAACAGCAGAAAATTGGGGATTTTTAACCCCCTACCTTCTGATGTCAAGTTAAGTGCCTTGAGCCAAGTGACATCTGCTATGGAACCAACTTGCATTAGTAATGTACTGGGCTTGTTTTGTGACTTTTAATATAACATCAAACTTGTTATTTACTTATTACTTGTTATTTACTATGTCATATTATTCATATTATTCACTGTCTGCTGTTGCCCAATCCTATAGTTGCTCATAACAGAAAATAGGTTTGCTGTTTGACTTGTGTGGAATTAGGAATCCAAACTTTTAATGTTCACCACAAGTGAGTTAGAACAAAAACACCTTGTGCTTGTACGCTGTCTTAATTGTGTGACTAATTTTAAAAATCTCCCATCACATGTAACCTTTTCTTTTCTGCTTGGGGATTTGGTCCAACCTGCCTTCCCAGGCAGACGTCCAGCTGGATAAAGAGAGGCTGAACTTCTACAAGTCTTCGGTGGAGTACGTCTACCAGATCCAGCAGGTGCAGGAACGCAAGAAGTTTGACGTGGTGGAGCCTGTGAGTGTCTCCCAGTATCCCTGTTTTTATGGTGATTTTCTGACGATTTTGTGATTTTGTGATGATTGCCAACTCCCTCACTCCTTCTCAGAAGAAAGGGCAAACGCAGCAACTCAGACGTTTCTGTTCCCATGAGATCAATGTCTGTAAAGTGAGTAAGAACGCAGTGAGGGTATTGCAAATGGTATTCAGTCAAACGTTTTGCGCAGGTTTTATTTATATTGTGTGAAACGGGGTTCACTTACATCCTAATTGGCTCCCCTCCCTATTTGTATTGTTCTTATAACTCTGCCATGAATTTTCTTTGGGTCCGTGTTGAATTAAGTTTTAAAAATGATTTTTATCAATACATCTATACAGTGTGCGCAGTTCAATCTCTTAATAAAATAAGCGTATAAAAAAAAAAAATGCGTGTGTGCGTCTAAACCCAGCGTACGTATTCGATGACTCCGTTCGACTCCAGGTACTGGCTTTTCTCCAGAGTCTGCTGACCCTGAATAACCTCACCGTAGAGATGACTCAGGACTTCATGCCCTATAAGCAGGAGCTGCAGCTCAGCTTGCAGAACGTGAGTGCTGTCAGTCTTTCCTTCACAACCACTGCGGACAGCCCTTACCCAAGGCTGACTTTGCAAGTAATGAAGTATATTAGGTGTGGTGCTATTTTTTTGCTTTATACGTTTTTTACTGCTGGGATAGTTGTTGCAGGTTGCAATTCAGGTCAATGCGTTTGCTCAAGTGCACAACGCCTGGGCCCCGACCTGGAACTCCAACACGCAACTGTCAGGTCACAGGTCTTAACCACTGGACCCAGGGGACCAGGAGGTTTTCTTCCTCTCTTCAAATAATTACCACCCTCAATGCTGTGAACAAAAGCTAAATTGGGAACGGGAACTTGCACAGACCCCAAAACCAGTACTGCTGAATCATGCTTTTGCCCACTTCACAGACCAGGAACCACTTTGAGAGCACACGCGAGGAGATGGAGGAGTTGATGAATAGAGTGAAGGATTCGCCCCAGATGTGTCAAATTCTGGGTCAGCCCACCATCCAGGGCTATTTGTACTCCCAAGAGAAATGTAAGCCATCATCCGTGTTACACAACAACAACAAAAAATTTATAACCGGGCTCAACAATCACTTATTTCTCTAATTTATACCGAAACGTACTGAAATCCACTTTCTGGGATTTTTTTTTGGTTTAATTGCCATTGCGTTAATGTCGAGCGTGATAGTTCTGATGTGAAATTTAAAAAAATTATTTAAAATAAAAGGAAAAAAGTTTTTTTCAAATACATATATTTGTGGGTTTGCCCTCTAGAGAATAGCTGAAAACCACATCATTAAAAAAGGAAACACTTGGTTAGAATATCTGCGCTTATGGAGAAAATGGCGTCCATATAGAAATCCGGCAGTGGGGAAGCATTGAGCCCCAAGCCTATCGGATGATTAGATAAAATTTTATTTATTTTATTTTTAGGGGCTTTGGGTGTGACGTGGGTGAAGTTTTACTGCAAGTACTACAAAGAGAACAAGCTGTTCATCATGATTCCCATCGAGCAGAAACCTGTCACCAAACAGGTGGGTGACTGGCTCCTCCATAGCTTTTACTGCCAATGTTTTTCCTTTTTAATACTATTTAACTGTGCCTACATTGTTTCCTATTACTCGAGATTAAATTGTAATTTCCGACCGTAAACCGGGACATTTTTGAGGTAACCACATTATTTTTACTTGACGTGACAAGGTGCCCACAATCATTCATTGCTGACAGAAATGAATAGTGACAAGCACTATAACTTGCTGCTGTAACAGACAGAGATATAGGTTTTAAATATTTAATAAGACAGCCATGAATGTTGTATTGTAATTATCTGCTATTATACCTGTCTCTCTCTCAAAATTTCCCATCTTTTCACAGGGCATCACAGAGCTGCATCTGAAGTTTTGCATTCGACGGAAAACCGATTCAATAGACAAGCGCTTCTGCTTCGACATAGAAACGCTCGAAAGGTAAATTTCCCCATTTATCGCAACGTTACCTTTTAAATGCAAAATATGAACCTTCACTAATGGGTCATTACTCTTTAAGAATTCTGAGCAGTTACGCCAAATCCCCTGTCCTGCGTGTTTTTCTCCACAGGAGAACGCAAATTGCAGTGATTGCGGCCGCGTCACTGTATTCTTGATAAGTCTCCACAACTCTTATACAGCCCGTTTGTTTAACAAGCTTTTGGCAGTTTTTGTACCGAACCTGTGTTGTTTGAGCCTTTCGGTAGGCGCACAGCAGTTATATGTGCTACGTGACAGTTTTAGCGTCGAGGCAGCTCCGATATTGTCAACGTAGCTCGGTGTCTGACGAGTTCGATGTTAATCGACGTAAGTTTGTTAGTGGCCGTACCTTCGACGTTGGTTGACATAGCTTCAGCGTTCGAAGGCAGCTTTGACGTTGACACACACTTACCTATTAGGTTTTCTTCAAAGTTTTTGAAGAAAACTTTAAAGTTGTTCCATCCTTAGGGACCGTTCTAGACCCGAAGGTGTTCATACTCAATGATGTTCCAGGGCGCGTGGGTGCCCCAAAGAACACCCCAGAGAGTTTGGGTGAAAAGACCCTTTGTTTCAATGAACGTCCCTCAGGAAAGTCCATAGAAGGGATAGTAGTGAGCCCGAGGAGCACTGCTACCATTGCGCTGAGACTTCAGCTTCCTGAACCTCCTCCACACACACCATCTCCCCCTCCTCCTAGGACACAGGTCTCCGTTATTAACCTAAAGAGAAGGTTAGAGAAGCTCCTCCACACACACCATCTCCTCCTCCTCCTAGGACACAGGTCTCCGTTATTAACCTAAAGAGAAGGTTAGAGAAGCTCCTCCAGCACCCTCCCTCCATCCTTAGTGCAATATATACAATATACAATACAATATATCCCAGGCCTGACCCCCCAAAAGTATGCCAGTGGCAACAGCGGCAAGGAAAAAACTCCCTAGGCTGGCAGGAAGAAACCTTGAGAGGAACCTGGCTTAATGGGGGAGCCCATCCTCCGCTGGCCGGCACTCGGAGCTGAATTAAAGAATCTAAAAGAAGAACACATCTTCCTGCAGAACACATCTGACGGGCTGCTTGGCAAACAAAGAATGAACTAATGCTGCTACAATACAACGAGCAGCCTGTTGTGTTCGCTGATGCCCCTGCCATTCACCCCGGGTTTTGGCAGGAGTTCTCATGGCAACACCCGGCCCAGTGGTGCGCTGTACAAGCTGCATACGTCCCCTGCAGGATTGGCTCACCGCCGGGGTTTCTCAGCCCATGTTGAATTGCAACCTGCGAGAGCACAGTCTCCGTGAGCTGTCTTCGAGGGTCTTGCTGGCGGAGGCAACTTACGCTTAAGTGGACGAGTTGCAGGTTCCATGGGGCCAGGTCGAGTGCACTAACCTCCTGCAGCTGCAGACGGTATTACAGATTGGTCAGGGGCACTCTAATTTCATAAGTTCAGGGGCTTGTCATACAGGCTTGTGGTGAGATTTGGCGTAACTTCTCAGAACTCTGGGTTCTTAAACAGTAATGGTTAATATTTCTATTATCGGGGAACTATGCTTGTGTTATGATACAGTTCGCTAAGGCGATTATAACACCAGAAATGCGAAGCAGTCTCCCCCACGGTTAAACAGATGGCACTCAAAAGTAATTCCAGAATGATTGATATATTTATATTAGCAAGACATTTCGTACTACACTGGGACAGCCTCCGAGCAGTCAGTTTCTCATCGGAAAGAAAAATGCTTCCAGATATCTGTAAAACGATCACATTCCCTAACCCAATTAAACAATGGTACTCTTTTGAGTTGAGTCTTATGAAATAAATATTTATATACATTTTTTTATTAGTTTAAATTATTTAAAATTGGAGCAGCCTATCATTTTTTGCTCCAGTTTGGAATCGCCGATATGCCGTCTTGGCTCGTCGATATGAATTCTGCCACTAGACACAGGGAGGGTGAGGAAGCACGACTGGTCTCCTTTAATGTTAGTCAGCTCCAAGCCACCGGCCTCTGTTCCTGTAGGCCACAAAGCCCGCACAAGAGGTTCAGCGCCGATTGGAAGAGAGGTTCTCCAAGCCTGTGCTGCTGGCGCCCGGGAAGCTGATGGGAGACGCTCGTTAGCGATGAGCTGAGAGACACCCTGTTGATACACCCACTCTGCCAATTGTGCGCCCGTCGCTGTACTCTCCGGGTCACAGTTGGCCAATGACATTAGCTAGATGTGACACGGCAAGCTCCGGCCCACAGGGCTCAGTCTGCACTCACTCGTCAGGGCCCGTATCCGCCTTTACCAACTGAGACGCTCTTATGAAATGTTTTAAGGCTGCATTTTGGTTTCATTTAGAGCAGTCTCTTGTTCAACTGTGTTTTTTTCCTTTCTGCCAGAGAGATGCACTGTCGATGGTGCGTTTTTTACTCCATTGTACTTTTCCAGTAATGGTGGTGATTTCTGACACTGTTCTTTTTAGGGGTGCACCTGTCACACTCCAGGCCCTCTCAGAGACAAACAGGAAGTTATGGATGGAGGCGATGGATGGGAAGGAGCCTGTAATTTACTTTCTCTCGTTCCTCTTTCTATTTCTTTGTCTTGCTTTCAATTCACTACTGCCACCTTCTGGATGCACCATCTTTGTTTTTTAATGGGCTAAGATTTCAAATGCACCACTGTAAACATTGTGTACATTCGTCTGCCAGTATAATCAATAGCGTACGTTCTGCTAATTTAATTGTAATGAGCATGCCAACCATGGTAAATGTAATACAGAGAATGAAAAATATATTGACTTGTATGTTCTTTATGGCTTTGTTTATTGACATATTAGGTATTCCCTGAGCGTCACTGTTTATTCAGTTTTGCTGTTTCTTTAATATGTTAATGTTTCATAAATGTTTTTGCCTTGCGTTGTCTTTTCATTCCAGATATATCATTACCCAATTCAAAAGCAGGCTGAGAGTATGTATTGTTGCCATCTTGTTAAAGTAGTCTAAATGTGCTGTAAAATATTGACTTAAAGCAGGGCTCCCGAGTGGCTCAGTTGGTAAAGGCGCTGTCCCGAGCGCAGACTGAGCCCTATGAGTTGGCGTTCGCTGGTGTCGCTAGCCCATTGTGACCGGAAGAGGACAGCGGTCTGGGTTAGGGTTAAATCGGCAGGGCTCCTCTCGGCTCGTCACCGAGGAGGGGTGTCCTTGTTGCGCCTGCGGCTGCGTAGCCCGCGTTGTGGAAAAGGGACGGGGAGTTCAAAGGCGAGTAGGATCGGAGGAGACTAGTCGTACCTCCCAGTCCTCCCTGTGTGGGTTGATGGGAGTGGTGACAAGCCGAGATGCATTAACGCAATTGGCGATTCCAAATTGGGGAGAAAATGGCAAAAAAGGAATTGGCGATTCCAAATTTTAATTAATATGATTATGATTAATATGATTAATTGCTCATTTAAATCCCAGTTAATGTTCATATGTGGATTTATCTTGCTACATTTTATTGCTACATTATTTCTGTATATGCACCTGACGTTTTATTGTAGAACTGATATGAAATGTACTGTGTTTCTGCAGTGGAGCTGAACGAAGTGGGATTTAAGTTTGTCCGGAAGTGCATCAATTTCGTTGAAGCTAAAGGTAAGGGTTCATTTAAAACATTTGTTTAAACTTATTTTTCCCTCTGTTGCCTTGCAAGTCTCATTTTCCAGTCTGTTGTATCATTCATAACAGGACTGCGAACGCATGTCCATCATTTACCCTGCAGGGGGTGCAGTTGAGTGGTTATTACAACTTCTCTGGTAAAGAGGGAAGTTGTGCTCATGATTTCTCTAAGTGTGCATTTTGACTAGGGGCCAACAATGAAAGAAAATGTGCCACTGTCCTTCAGGAAGTGCAGAGGGAGGAGAAATCGGCATGTGTGTGAGACAGTAGTGTTGCAATACACCCTGGTCTATTTCTCTCTGCTTTCTGACCGAAAACAAAATCAGAGTGCAGTAAAGTAGAGTTAAATTTAATTAAAAACAAATCTACAGTGCACGCCAAAGGAAATCATTAGCCTGCATACCTAAATATAAACGCGCGCGTGCGCACACACACACACACACACGCACACGCACGCACGCACAGCATCTGAATGCTGAATAATAGAACATTGAATGTCCTGAATTTCTTAAGCTGACTTTTTCTATCTCTCCCTCTGCACACACACTTTAAGTAGCAAGACAGTCAGTCTCTATTTAACTTGGATGGTAAATAAGGCACCCGCCTTCTGATGCCTTGCTGCAAGCTCTCCTAGCACCTGCCAGGAGAAGCTGAGTGAATCATTCATTTGTAGAAAGCCGCTGACTGAGAGCTTCTGAGACACTGCTGTGTCTCTGTTTGTGCCCTCTCTCTCTCTCCCTCCGTGTTTCTCTCTGTCCGTTTCTGGAAACCTTTTGGTTACGAGCCTGTTACCTTAACCACTACACCTGACGATTGGGGTGGCCTGCAGGAATAAGACCCAGTGGAAGTATTAAAGGGGATTGGAAGCCTGTGCGTTTTAAAGTTGTTTTAATATTTCCAGTCCATGGGCGATTTACATTTTCATGTTTTTGGGGTGTGTATGCTGTGTGTGTGTGTGTGTGGGTGTGTGTATATATATATGTATATATGTATATATATATGTATATATATATATATATATATATATATATATATGTATATGTATATATGTATGTATGTATATATGTGTGTGTATGTATGTATGTATGTGTATTTTTGTCCAAGAGGGAAAGATAGGGGTTTGTTAGTGTGAATTTAAACAATTTTTTATTCCCGTGTTTTTGTAGTAAATATCTCCATGACACCCCCCCTCCCCCTTCTGTCCCTCTGTCTATTTTCCAGGGCTCACACAAGAGGGTATATACAGGATGGTTGGAAGCAATATTCAAGTGCAAAAGCTTTTGAATGCCTTCTTTGGTAAATAAATTACCCAGCATGCACCTACCCTTTCGGCACTATCAGCTTAATTTTTAGAGAACAAAAAACAAAACAAAAACATTCTAGATCGAATATGTTTTTATACTGTTTTTGAGATATTTGGACTACATTTACCATCAACTAAGAGCCTATCAGCCGTGTATTTTCAAAACTGGTCCACAATATAGTCTGGTTTGGAAAAGCCTTTGCTATTAAGTAGTTAGGCTGATATTGTGCCATTAATAGTCTATTTTTTTTGTTTTAATTAAAGCAATTCTATTTTTTTATAAAAAACTAAAATGTACCATGCTGAGAAGTGTCTAGCTAGAATGCAAAGGCAGAAAGTTTTCAACAGTACATAAAGTAAAATTTATTGGGCTTGATGGCTAACATCAGTTATTTTAACAATTAGCAATTAATAACTTTTGAACATTTTCATTCAGGTTAGCAGAATATAATACGTTTTTTTAATAGCAGTTTTATCTCACGTCATGTTGCCTAAAATCTAATTTTTAACAAGTGGATAGATATATTCTTGTTGAGCCAAATAAAAACAAATAGAACCAAAAAAACAGAATCGTACAAATTTATTTGACGGATACAAAACCAAAAACTAAAAAGCAATGAAGCCACAGGAAACGTTTTTAGCTGATAGTATTGGCTGGCTGGACATACAGGTCACAAATTTCACCTGGACGTGACAATTTAACAACCTGCCTGCACAAAGGAGGCACAAAGTCACCTTTAATAAGTGGCCTTCATTCACACCAGGAACGTGTTTTCCCGGTTGACTCCAGGCGGCTGAAGTTAAAGAGCGTTGAAACTGTTGCTGCATTGTTTACTGCTCGGTTCATCCTTTATAGATTACAAATGTCCAGGAGACGTGGACTTCCATGGCGGCGACTGGGACATGAATACCATCACAAGCTCCATGAAATTCTACCTCAGGTGTGTAACCTAAAAAACCAACAAAAAACGCTGCAGCAACTGGCTAAATTTAAACGGAAAACGTTGTTGAATTATGCCTGAGAGACATCTACGGATTCCCTGTGAGTAACAGTGTTTTCTGACATACGGTTGAGTATTTTATATATCTACTGAGAATGTCTTGTTCGGAAACCGAAACCAATCTCTCCCCGATGTCCTTCGCGCTGCGCACCCTTAACAAAAACTGGGTTTAAGAGAGCAACCTTGATTCCGAAAAAGTGAGGGGTGATAAGTGTGCCTGAGGCCGGCACCCGCACACCCTCCCCCTCCCCCCGCTGCTTGGTCGACGTATTTCTGTGAGACGGTGCCTGATGTAAACCTTGGATGGGCACCAGTGCTACATTACCGGCTATCAGAGCGGGAACCTTAGCCGGGCAGCCACTCAAGGCCAGATCCGACTCTTTAAAGTGTTACAGACCCCGAGTCATAATATCCACGTAGACTGCCCAGATAACGGCAGCATGTCCTTTTAGTAAAAGGGGATTAATTTATACGCGAATAGAAATGTGTTTGTTATCATTATTATTATGGTAAATTATTATTATTATTTTATTTTTTTTACTCAATTTGGCATGTATTTAATGAGTAATAAAAGTCTTCTGCACTGCCAAAAACAGCTCACTTAATAAAAAAACCAAAAAAGGGAAAATTAATATTAGTATTAATAACGATGGTGGAAAGAGCTGATTGGATGTGCTTAATCTCCACGTTGTTCCTTCACCTGAATTCTACACTGTGGCCACAGATTAATCGCAGACACTCTCTTTTAACATAAAACAAAAATCCCTCTCACACTCTTACTGAAAAAAAGTGGTTTTAGTGTCTTTTTTTTAATGGACCTGTCTCATTAATAACTGTTGAAATGAGTAACCATAAGCAGTGGCCTGTGAGTAAGTAGAAAAATAAAAACCATTTTAAGCAGCGCTGGTTTTGTCGGATTATGTTGTGCGCAAACAGTGAATAGAACGCAAATTTTCGCTTAACGCGTATTTTACGCCCACAATTCAGTTGACCCCCGTGTTTCCTTTTGAAGCGAATGTTGGGCGGTACTCAGTATTTTCTGCATCTTTCGCTGTTTTGTGCACAGATATGGGAGAGAAACGTGACACAATTGTTAACTGGAAGCGTTCTGGTGGTGAACGCGAAAGAAAGGCTACGACGCGTGAAGAGAAGCTATGTTATAAAGCGTTTTGAACGCAATGAAAGGACGGGATATTTTTCGTGCGACCGGAATAAAAGTGCAGAGAGAAATGTTTGTGTGAGAGATAAGATGCCAAGAACATTGGACACTGAAAAAAATGAGCATTGTCAGGAGAGCTGAAGAGCCACTGTTGGCCATGTGCAAAAGAGGCAGCCGCATAAAGCTGCATTCACATGATGCGCGAAAATTCGTTTTGAGTGGAGCACCCCATTGTTTTCCAATGGACGTAACGTCGCGGGAAGTTTCGGGGTCTGCGCCCAACCGTGCGGCGAGTTTGAGCGGCGGACTTGTGCTCAAAGTTAAAATTATTTAAACCAAATAATAGATGCCAAATAATAGATTTACAGACAGTACAGGGGGTGTCATTTTCTTGAAAACATGGCATTGAGGAAAAACTAATTCTGTATGTATACGATCTCACTGAATTGCACAAAAACATTTTGACTGTGTACAGTATCTTAAATAAAAAAGCAGTTAAATGGCAGTGTCCGCCACTAATGCATTTGCTAGGTTGGTGAAAACTAAAGAGATCGTTTGTATTTTTTTAACTAGCACGTTCCAATGGCTAAGTATCTGTTTTTAAAATGCTTTATTGAATAACAAAACTAATTAAACAAACTAACAGTTACAACAGAAGAGCCGGAGGAATTACACAGGACACATTTTATCAAGAGGAATACGTCTATAACATTAAATTCATTCAAATAAAGATGAACAACAATAACATTCCTGATACATGTTTAGAGGACAGGCTGTTTAACAATGTACACTGTCAATTAGAAATAACAAAAATGGGCTTCTTTAAAATTTTGATATATTTGTGTATAATAAAATTTGTAACGATCAGTACTAGTATGCACGTTTCGCTGAGATATAGCTAGCTATATCGGTCCAGAATATGTTTTCTACAGATTAAGATTCCAGGACACAGAAGCTGCATTTACAGGGAACATCTGGGATATATTTTATGGACGATCGTAAAGGTGATTTCCCTTACTTTGTTGGTCGCAATGAAGTTGTGTAGAGTGAGCTTAGCATGATGCCAGTTAACATCAACTGCGAAGTAGCTAGCGTACATAACACCTGCTCTCGACCACCACCTGTATTCTCGCGAGGCCAGCAAACCTGCGCCAGACCTTGCGTCGCGCACGGCCACTTTCATGGATCATGTGAATGCAGTCTAAGCCACCATGTGTATGGGGCCTACTTAAAATTATGTCGTGGCATGAATTGCAAAACGTCCATATATTTCCTGGCAGTATTCTTGCGGCATTGAAACATGCTGATTAGTATCAGTTCCTTACTTTAAAAAAATGTTAGTCATATATCCAATACATTCCAGCAGGTCGTTTCGGGCTGAAAAGCGTGTAATATAGGACAATGTTTTGACCATCAAGCAAAAAACCTCCACCTTTTTATTTTCAGCCTGAAACAAACCACTGCTGCTTTCTTTTCAGCCAAGCACACGGATGCAGCTGTCCACCCTTCTACTATATGTGAAACGCATAAGAAAAGTGTAACAGCTCATAAGCAGTGGGTGAAAATCGAAACTTTGTCATTTACATAATACAATCCTGTTCCTGTTAGGATATCTAAGCCAGAACTTAAGTCATATGACCTGCATAAAATAAAAGGCAGTCCTTTTGTTTTTTGAAGCAGGACTGACAGTGTAAATATGGTAATGAAGCGCGCTATTAGATGCTTTAAATGTACCAAAGGTATGCCTCTGGGACTGAATCCATTTTTTTAAGAAATGTTAAAATTGTGTTCAGGGTATAGTTTGCTTGAAGTCAATGGACATATGATTTAAGGTAAAATAAGTCAATAATTGTATTTGTGCTTCAAAACAAGTTTAACAAGCCTAGGCCCTCGGTTTAGTTTTGAATGTTGTTGGTCGCGCCAGTTTACATTATCGTTTGTCTGCTTTTACAGGAGTCTCTCCGAACCTCTGATGACCTACAATCTCAATAGTAAACTCGTCTTAGCTGCAAGTAAGACGTATATGTTTGTGTGTGTCTGTGTCTGTGTCCATTAAAGTATTTTTCTGTGATTTATTCTGGCTTTTGTGCCCTGAATTTAGCTTGTTATAGAATGACCACTACTCAAATTAAATATGATAGCTCTTTTCATACTGCGTTTCATGCCAATTTTGTGTGCAGCAGTCTTAAGGGCCTGCTTTAGTGGATCTGGCACCCTGTACCACTTGCTTTCTCAGCACAGTTGTGCTAAGTGGTTTGATCTCTAGGTCTTAGTCTGAGACGTCTAAACAGGTCTTTTAATGAAACAAAAAGTTTCCAATTTAAATTTTATTCCGAGTCCATTACTTTTGACTAGTGGCTTTTGGTAATGGAGGAACAGGTGTTTACTTCACCACTGTGGGGCCAGAATTGGCAAAATATATACTTTAGGCGGAGTTAAGCCGATGTGTATCTGTCTTCCATTCGAGCGGGTTCATGCTGAAAGTCGGTTGGCTCGGACACCCTTAAAAAAGCTCTCAAATCCTGTTTCCCCACGAAGCGGCTGCTTTTGTTTTGTATTTGGACAGTTCACACAAAAAGCAATAGTTTGCCGTTTGGTGAATTATTACACTCGGCATCTGCCCCTTTGAAATAAAAGAATATGAGAAAGAACAAAAGGGAAACTGCCATTTGGATCTAGGCTCCGTTTGCAGAAATAATTGTTTTGGCTTCTCTGGTATCTCGCTGGCCTCCCCAGTTGGGTTCAATTTGCAATGCGTCTCTGTGCCATTGTAAAGCATTTTAAACCCTCAAAGAGGGACGTACCGCCGGCAGGTGCTGAACGTGACTCCTGGAATGTGATTGTGAACGTGATTAAGTGCCATCTTTTGATCGTTTCCCGAACGCGGGCCGTCATGCTGTCGTTTCAGACACTAAAACTGTCCACGTCAAAGACATCAGGCTAATAAAAGACACAGCATGTGTTGATTCGCATTTTTAAATTATACATTAAACGTCGCCTTGCAGGTTTGTCGAATGGTGTTAAAAATAGCCATGTCTCCTGTCTCGTGCAGAATCGGAGAACCTCGACTATCGTCTGGGCACCATCCACTCGCTCGTCTACGAACTCCCCGATAAGAACCGAGAGATGCTAGAGCTGCTTATCCATCACCTGGTCACGTAAGTGTTAACGTACCGATTCACCGGTCAGTCTTGCGCCACACGCCACACCCCATCGGGGTCGCTGTAGAATGTGTCCGTCCCTTCGTCTATGACCGGATTCAGTGATTTAGCTCCGAAAAACAATTTACTTCTTGAGTTTTTTTTTTTTTTGGTATGCGTGTGTGTGTAATTGAATGGCCGTCTTGGGAAATCACAGGAAGGGCCGGTTGGTTATAAAGCTTAGAAACAAATGTAGCAATAATACTTGACATTGACAGGTACATTTTTTTTTCCCAGGCGGATCTGCAAGCAGGTTTAATTTTCCGGTACAAAAAAAATTAATAGTGTACAAACACTATTCATACGCCAAATGTGTTAACTTCATGGATGGGTTTTTGTTTTTTCCTTCCTAGTTGTATGAAATACATTTTTGAACTCTAAATTGAATTTGCATAGTAACATTTAATGCTAATTTAGGAAGGTTTGTTTTGAGTTAAAAAAATGTCTTAAAAGTAGATTAAAATATTTTTAAGATGCCTAAATCGTAATATTTCTTGACTCTTTTAATGCTAATAAGCAAGTAAAATTATTTTTTCTGGAAATCTGTACAAACAGATTATGATACAATAATGTTAACAGTTGAACTCATAAGTTTAACTGAAATGTAATATTTCAGCTAATTTTTTCTCATGCTGGTTTCCCTAAAACCAAGAGAGGGCTTTGTGGGAGGGGGTGTAAATGACAATCTGGGGGGGAAACGATCCGTGACTAGATGAAACCCTTTCATGTTTGGTACCCTGAGCAGGTGTCCCAGTAGTCTTTTCCCGGATATTTTTCACACATGCTGTGTGTCTGAGACAGATGGCTTTAATACTGCATCCGGACTGTGGTGTCATCTTCATTACCTGCAGCAGACGGGTTTGGATACTTTTTACCAAAAACTGTTTTTTTTTTTTTTTTAATTAATTTTTTGGGTGAAAAAGCAGTGTCCACATATATATACACACAGTGTGTGTGTGTGTGTGTGTGTGTACATATATATATACACACACGCACACGCACACACCTCACCTCACCTCACCTCTGGTAAAGTCCGTAAACCCTACTTCCCCACCTGAGTCACTGGGTTATTAAAGCCACTTAGGGAGATGGTCTAGTGAAGCTCTATGCCCTGAATTCCTTCTTCCACTCCCAAGGAACTGGCCCTGTAGAGCCCTAAAGTCCAATTCCTCCTCTACAATATCTCAGGTGCATTACTGGCTTTGGGGTCAGGAGATTAGGAGTGGTTAGTGTAAGCTGATGGCTGTTGGTTGAAATCCTGCAGCTGCCCTGCCCCATGAGCAAGGTACTTAATCCAACTTTCCCTCTGCATAAATGAATAAACTAATTCGTTTGGAACTCAAAATGGTCAGAAAATGGTTTAGTGGTTTAGATGGTCATCCGAAAAGTGTTTGATACAGTTTTTATCCTTTTAACCCCATACGTCTTTCTGAATCACCGCTTGCATTTGAAGACTGACTGCTTTCCAACGCTGCCTGTTATTAACATCTCCTGCACTCCTATCTAACAGCACAGACAGCGCCCAAGGGAGTTTCCAAATTGAGTCAAAACACTCCGCTCAGAGTTGCTTTGTCAGCGTCAGTTTGTGCTGTTCATTAATGGGTGAGAATTAGCCGCTCTCTGAAAGCCTATGAGACATCGGCGCCATCACTTTGCAGTTTCAGAGGCAAACTTGACTGCGAAAAGAATGTTTAATCAAAAATGCTAAATAAGCTTGGAGGCACGGGAGGTTTTGGATCAGTTTTTTGACTAGAGACTGGAGACGGGATGCAATTGAAACGGTTGTATTACAATGCGCACAGGGAGGCTACTCTGAACTAGTCAGTGAAATCCAGACGCTCGATGCAACAGGATATGCAGTCGTATATATTCGGTGCACGGAAGAGGTGGGAAGATGAACGTAGCACACAACAGACGAACACATAGCACACAGGCGCCCTCAGTGTCAGGGAAGCAGTGCCCATCTTTGTGCTGTTGTGAGTGGAAGACCAGGGTCTGCTGACTAGCTCTGCACTGTCCTCAGACCAAAAGAAGATTTGTGGTCTGAAATTATCATTGGCGGAAAGCAGATACCTCACTTTTGAATCTAATTTTGTATAGGAAGTAACTGTGGCCTATTACTTGTATTTATGGATGAAAGCATAACTGGTTTAGAAAAAACGGAACCTTTTTTTTTTTGTGAGGCATATCAGATTTCCTTATTTTGCTATGCTAATCGTGATCAAATTCAATATATTTCCATTTATTGATTTTTTTTTATGATTACAAAGTATTTTTTAGAAACGTAATCTTTGAAAAGCTGTTATTCAATGGGTCACATAAACATCAAAATAAGTACTTCCACAGGCCTACAGTTAACCTCTGTGATACATGTTAGAGGATATTAAACATAGATATTGATTTTATATAAAATTAAAGTCGACTTTTATAAACACAGATGGAGTTTAGTTGTTTCCGAACCGAGGTGCAACGAGGGCAAGCATGTTGGAGCTGGTTCAGGCTTGGCGTGGGGGGGTTATTTTTTGGTAGCCGTGGAAACGCTGACCTGGCTTTCTCTTGGCAAGACAGCTCCTGCTGTGGACAATCTAATATCGGGGTAATTTGCCAGGTAGGCGCTCACACAAGCTTGGCTTCACCTCCGCACCTGGATTGTCCCTCCACCTGCCTTGTGTTTTTCCCCCAGGCTGCTCTCATTGTGCAGTTTAAGACCAGGTGCCGGTCGTCATGACCCTGCTCAAACTTCCAGCGCCCCCCCTCTTTGGGCTCACGTTTTTCCACCTGCGCTCCACAGCGTCTGTGGCCACAGCGAGGAGAACCGGATGACCCCCTCCAACATGGGGGTAATCTTCGGGCCCACCCTGATGAGAGCCAAGGAGGAGACGGTGGCTGCCATGCTTGACATTAAGTTTCAGAACATTGTGGTGGAGATCCTCATCGAAGACCAGGAGAAGGTGAGCGGGAGGTGCTGGGACGAAGGAGGGAACCCATGTGTAGGGAAAGGGACTGGCACTGGCCTGATTGAGAATTTATTGGCGGCCGACTGTTAAGCTCTTCCATCTGCACATCTCATCATCAGTTTCCTGTACAGAGATCAGCAAAAAAGTGAAATAATTAGGTAGGTAAGTTAGAGTTGAGATGTTTTAATAGGGTTCTGCAATCCTCAACAGGCTGCAGGAAATGCTGGTTTTTCAAGCTATCTAGCGATTAGTGCCTTGATTTACACCTGGAAACACCAGGTGAGATCATTTATAATCCGCATAACGACTCCGGTTAAACAATTACGGGGAGAGGTTGCTGTAAAATCTGCAGATCCCGGGCCGGCGAGGATTGTAGAGACCCCTGATTTAGAATAAAACCATAAATTTAGGAAAATGTGCCTGTTAACTCGTTTATTTTTTGTGGGTAGGCTTATACACTTTTGCTGTGTACCTCCCGGTGCGAATACCCGGAAAAAGCATCTATTGTTCACGTGATGCAGGCAGAAAGAATCATGTGGAAAGATGATAATTCTTTCAGCAGAGAACAAGACTCTGAGCAGAAATGTGATATCGTTGCAGATTTTCAGGGCTGCGCCAGAGGACACTTCTCCCCCCCCCCTCCCCCCTCCCAGAGTCACACCGAGGAAGCGGCAGCCAATCACCATCTCCAAGCGTCCGCCGCGGCCCCGCCTAGCCATCGCTCAAGGCACGTTTGAGATCCTCCGCGGTCTGTCTAGGGAAGCTGGATGCGTAGTGGTTAAGGTGTCGGGCTGGTGTTCAAGTCCTGCTTTACGGCACAAGATCCAGCCGAACCACTTAAAGCTATCATTAAATTTAATGATATACAGTTTCGCAAACGAAACAATGCAGAATCTCATTATATGTCCCGGTGAATTGCTACACAATGCGTAACTTCAGTTCGTAAGATTTTATACTGTCTGATGATGATAATTTGAATCTTTCTAGCTGCAGTTACACCTCACAAAATGCATGCATAGACACAGTCTAATGTCATTCAATCATTAATAATTTTACTAGTCCACCATTAAGAGGATGTGCTTCATGACGGACATTTAGTGGAAAAAACCTTAAATTTTGGCCAATATGTTTTTTTTTTTAAAAATATATACAGCGGAGCCCAACAGCAGGTCTCCAGTCCACTGCAAATCACCGGGGCCGGAGAGGGACGGCGCACCCTGGACCAGTCCCGTCCCGCTCCAACGGACCAAGCTGGCCAACTGCAAGCCCTGCACTGGGGACAAGGAGTCTGCACAGAAGCAGCCTCTGATGCCCAAGGCGGTCGTACGGGTAGAGAGGCACTCAGACACCGATGTTTCCCGGCTCGTCGCTCGGCTGCAAGACGGGGGCCACAGGCCCGACAGCACCACGGCCAATGGCAATCCAGGGATCACCGTCGCCCGGGCCTCCTCTTTCCAGGGCTGGAGAAGCCCCCGTGTCAGTGAGGTCACCAGAGAAGGTAGCGAAAGCGCCCTGCGTGGAAACCGAGTTTTTTAAGGCGCTCTGTGTTTTCATTTTCTAGTAGATGTTCTTGTGCCTCTGTGCCTTGTAGGGGACAGCGAAAACACGGTAAAGCCGAAGGTCCTGACAGAGAAACATGCCATCAGTAGACCACCGATGAGACCCCCTGACCCCCCAAACCGGGCCCCAGCACCCCAGAAGCCCCGAAATTCGGCCACCCCTGAAGAACCTGCTCCATCTTAGTGCGTAAGCCTTAAAGCATAATAGATTCCTCAGGCTAGTCTCCATAAACTCTGCTTTAATGACAGTCACAATCAATAATATTTAACATCCACAGCTTGTTTTTTCATTAATTGTCTTAAAAGTCTCGGGAATTTCCTTGTCAAAATGTTACATAAAATATATTCCTATTTGGTCATCCTTTCAGCATAAAATTGTTTAAAAATTGTACAGAGCAAGTGATATTTTTTCCACTAATACATTTTATTCCAGATAGTATGAGAGTCACACAGTTATACAGACCCCTGTAGTTAGTATTCTGTATCTCTTCCCCTTATTTCATCATTTAGCTGACACTCTTATCCTGTGCAACTTACAAGTTGTACAAAACAGACATCTGAGCAGATCAGTTAAGCACCATGGAGATTATATGGACAAAAGGCTTCCTATAGTGTTTCATGAGATTCCAGCACTTCTGAGGTGGGTTTTGGACCACTCCTCCAAGCACAACTGCTTTAGGTTCTTCCAAGTTTTTCAGTCATCGGAGTTTGGCGTGCAAACATTTACTTTTTTTTGTTTTTGTTTTGCTTTTGTGATTCATATATCGGATTTAATAATAATTTTCCTTGAAATAGGATTTCAGGGTGCATAATAGAAAACATTATAGGTATATAATATACCCTTGCCTTAATAACTAATACAACTTTGTAAATAAACCTTAATTGCCAAACATAAGTGATACGTATCTCCTAAAAAGATTTCTAGTTTAATCTAAAAGTTATAGTTTAATCTATCTTTCAGACATGCTTCCAGATGCATTTAGTCTGCAGTCTAGCCGTTTGCAGTGCTAACAATGGGACATGCTTCCAGATGCACTTAGTCTGCAGTCTAGCCGTTTGCAATGCTAACTATGGGACATGCTTCCAGATGCACTTAGTCTGTAGTCTAGCCGTTTGCAATGCTATTGGACATGCTTCCAGATGCACTTAGTCTGTAGTCTAGCCGTTTGCAATGCTAACTATGGGACATGCTTCCAGATTCACTTAGTCTGTAGTCTAGCCGTTTGCAATGACACCCGCTGTTCCCTGGCCCTAGATTTGGCCTGTTAATTTTTTTTTCATCTAGGGAATGGTGTTGGGAGATGGAGGCAGAAGTGTGTCTTTATTTCTGTGATGTCCACATGCCAGAAGAATGGTTTCAGACTCGGGTTGTAAGAGGGCCGCCAGATGCCATTGTAATGTACGAGAAACTCCATGAGTCAGCGCTGGTTGCCATGCCGTGCTTTCACATGGTTGTTTTAAAAAATTCCCCCGTTTCCAGGGTTTCCATCAAAGCAGCGAAAATCCCTTTGTATTTCCTGTCTGTTTTTTGTTAAGCAAGTCGCCAACTTGTTGATGTTTCTGTGGGTTTTTTTTTTTTTCCATCGACCAACCAACCGATTTTAGTTATTCCAGCGCAGGCTGCCTGTTTGAATACTTGTCAACATCTCATCTCTATCTGGTTGAAGTGGGTGGTTAACCTTGCGCTCTCGGATATTTATTTAGCACTCCCCATGATGTGGTGATTCTCCACTCCAACAGAGCAGGGGGCCCCCGTTGTTTTTCTGACTCTTTAAATGTGTGTCAACTTACACGGTCAAACGGAACACATTACTTTCTGCACTTCCAGTGAAGTGTGAATCTCTTGGACAAGCCAATAATACCCAGATGGACAGCTTCTCAGGAGTGCTGCTGTAGAGTATAACAGCTACATTCCAGCACCCACACAGTTGGTGAACATGAGGTAACAGTTGACTTAAAACATTCTTAAATCTGCTAGTTAAATGGTAAAAAGATATCTCTACTTAGTTTTTACAAAGACAGCTTGCAACAAAAAACTAAATGTTAAAATTGATATATTTATTTGCCTTCATGTATAGTATACCTTATGTTGTAGAATTTTTTTTTGGCATAAATACGTCTTCATTCCTGATTTAAGAACTCCTAGCTCCCAGTTTCTCTGACCAAAAATGGTAGAAGTCCATAAAAAAAGAAAATTCTATTCCTCCCAGATTATTTTTATATATTCTGTGAATAACCAAGAGACCTGCATTCTGAGATCTAAGATTCTATTCTGGAATATAAACAGGATCAACATCTCCTGTAAGTGCCTGGGTGCTAATCCTTTATAAGTAAAAAATAAAATCTTAAAATCAGTTAGAAATTGCATAGCAAGACAGTGTAAGGAGGCCAAAGCAGGAGTAATATGTTCACCTTTTTTGGTTTTAGTTTGCATGAATAAACAAAGGCATATATTAGTCTCTCTGCATCAGATAAAGAAATAATCGTTCTATAAGTTTCGCTATATTTCTAAAATGAAAAATGCTTTTGATATTTCCCTCATATGGGACTGAAATGACAGATGAATGACCTCAAAATTTATTTTTTTCTTCCAAGTTTCAGCTCTAAGGTACTAGTTGATATAAATCACCGTGTTTTTTTATTGGTGTTGTGAACCCAAAAACATTTTACCATTTTATCAGCATTTAACATTATAAAATTATCTGACATCCAACACTGTATGTCCACAAAGAGTATAATCTGCATAAAAACGGAAATTCACTCCATGCCTGCACCACAAAATGGCAAACTGCATATAAAAATGACAGGTGCATTATATATGAAATTCAGAAATTTCTGAAATTCTGAAAAAGGAAAACTTTGTCTGTCCTTTTAGGAATACCCAAAAGAGAATCCACATGTGTTATACCCTGCATGATTACGCATCTTAAGATCCTTGATTGGTGCATGTTTCTGCAGACTAAGTTTATCCCAGTATATATTCACATGTGGCAACTTCCTGCTGTCTCTCTTCCCTCTCAGAACAATAGCCCCATCTGTTTCCTGAAGTCAAACATTGATTTAATGATCAACACATCTTTGCCACTGTTCCATTTATACTGAGGTAGTATCTTATTGGAGATTAAAATGCAATAAGTACTCTATAACATTATAAAAACCACATATTTAAGCACTAACTCATGAAATACTTTCAAAAGTTAATAATAATACATCATTTTTCCATGACGTACACACACAAATGGCAAAATACATATTGAGAAGAACATTGGACCTAAAACAGATACCTGAGGAACACCACAGACAAACTAACAAATCGGAGATCTTCTCCCCAACAGAATGGTGCTGAAACCTATCGGAAAGATAAGACCCATTTTTAAAACAAGGTACAGAATGGTTAGGTGGCTGGCAGCCAGAAATATTACACGTAAGCGGTATGATACTAACAGCTAAGGTGGGTAAACTAAAAGGATGGAGACGTTTTATTTCAATTAGGTATGAGGTGACTCTAGAAATCACTAACCATTTGTTTCAGATTCAAGTTTGACTAAATTGAATAAATTACAATTATTTTTCAGATTATTCTACAGTGGAAAAAATATTTTTTAAATAAAATAATTTATAAGGTATGATATGACCATGAGCTTTTAAAACTATGATTTTCAGTGCACAGGAGTCATGTTTGATGTCAGTTAGTGGACCATATGTTCCCCACATGCAGCTTGCGTGGACTGCCAGAGATGTCCTCCAAATTATTATTTAGTGAAGCCTTTTTCTTTCTTTTGCAACAAAGCATGTACCAGGTGTGTGTGATTTATGGTCTCTGCTCTCATGTGTTCCTCTCTGCCCACCTTGGCGTGAACTCTGCCGTAGCAGAGTTAATTTAAGTTAATTTAAGGTGACCCCACCCTCTCTGTCTCTCTCTCTCTCTCTCTCTCCGATACCATCAGTTGAGTTGTTATCGAAAGAGAGCAATTTATCCCTGACAGTTTCCTGTTTCCCTTTTTTTTTTCCTCCCCACCCCCTCAGCGTGGCATCCAAAGCAAAGTTTTTTGAAAATGCGTCGAGGCAAATCGGAAGGTATGTGGAACCCCCTTGAAATGTGGTCTGTAGTAAGCCGAAACAACTCTCAAAATCAATATATATGTATTGAATAAAAGTGGGTTGCTTCTGTCCAGATGATCTATTTTAATGTAAACTGCCTCTTTATTAGTCATTTAATTGTGACAAGGGTTGTTTAACGTTGCCGCGAGTCTTAAAAATGTCAAAAATGTGTTTTTATCTGAGCACACAATGTTACATATGGTTTCCCTGTTAATACTAATTTCCCATTGTTCCAGCTGCTGTTTTTCTCCTCTGGTGGTGGTTTCTTTTAAAATTTGATTTCCTTTTTAAAGATGCACCTTGCACTTGCCAGCGTTCTTGGTCTAAAGCCACTCTTTGCGTGACCTGTTCATAAGTATGCAAGCAGCTTCTGCAAAGGTTAACGTGTTTGCCACGTCAAAAAGCGCAAAAGCTTAAAGGTTTGAATTTGACACTGACACGCGATGAGGGTAAGGAAGTCGAGCTGCCTCGCCAACGAATTGCATCCCGTTTTTTACTTTTCTTTTTTTGCTGGATGCCATCTCCTGAGCTTCCCCCGGGCGTTTAGACGTCCATGATGGCTCTTCAAAGAACCTGAGCCCGACGTGTGCATTAAACCTTCAGAGTCGGTCGCTCATGTCAGGGTTACCGCCAATCTGGGCCTCTCCAATTAAAGATAAGATGCAACCTCCTTCTGCTTGAAGGTGTGTTTGGAGAAACAATTTTTGGGCATTCAGTCAAAAGAGGTTTGTTTTTTTTGACAGGAAAATACGTTGTATTTAATGCAAGAGATTCATTGGTAGATATCAGTCTGACCACACATAATCGGCTACTAAGTTACTGAAGTTTAAAATAGTGATGAGACCTCTCGAATGAAGTGTCAACATATTTTATTCTGTTGTTAAAACTAGCTATTTTAACACTTTCTGGTCTCTGAAAAGTGCCCAGTAAGTTTGGCTTCACCCAAGGCTAAGAATTGGCATTGTGGCCTTGCCGTCGACCCAGTGTGTGTATTCAGGTCTTTGCAAGAGGAGGGTCTATTTCTCAGACCTCAGGAATAACTATTTCCCCACCAGCTGGACGAGCATGTCCTTTGGAATAAATCCCAGAAACAGATTGAGCAGCATGGGACTGGGGCATCAGTTTCTGGCAAAGAACCTTTTACACTGAGCGTGAAGGTGGGCAAGAGGGTGGCTAGCGCCTTCCGAAAAGCCTCCATACCCCGGGCAGACGGGGTAGCTCTTTGCTTTACCGAGAATAAGCTTGTGCAGGACATATGGACAGGATGAGAGACAAGGAATTTCCGGACACGTTGAGCTTGTCCCATTTACAGTCATGTCAACTGCATGCCCAACTTAGGCTTAATTACATGTCTTTGATCGAACTTAATATATCTCTTGGCTGCAATGCAGCATTCTCCTGAAAAGAAAACCACCTGAGAAACGAATGACCTCGTTAAAGAATAACATCTTGTAAAAGTAGACTTTTTTAATAGCCTAGGGGCCAAAAAGACCCTTTATTGGACAATAAAAGCATGTAAATGTTTCCTATTTATTTTCATATTTAAAATTGCCTGCTGAAAAGTGGACAAGTGGAATCCTTATGTTTAACTCGCACAAAAAGAGTGAGTTTGAACAGTGAATAAGTTGATTTTGTAGTAAACCAAAAAGTCATCCCAAAAACTTGAACCGATGAAAGGACTTTAAAATAAGGATGTTTTGAAATCTGTCCCATTCTAATCAAAAATCTTAGGTGTCTATGGCTATAGACTTAAATTATGCCACTAGATTACAGATGTGTGCAAACTGTAATTTGGCGCTTTGTAAGCGCTTGTAGTTTGTTTGTTCCAGAAAAAAACAAAGCGCTGCTCCACATGTAATACGATGCCCTGTCTCCCCGTTGCAGTTCATCTGACTCGCCAACGATTGCTGTGCTGAACGTGAGAGAGGAGGTACGCTGCAGTTTGTTTTGCGTGTGAGGAAACTGGTGTCTGTGGAGGTGACGGCGTGCCAAGGGAATAATTACCCTGTTCGTAGCCGCGAAGCTGAAGCGTGGATGTTGTTTACCACCCTGAAAAACACCCAGCTGGGTTTCCCTTTTTTGTTTTTTTTTTGCGAGGGATTTACGGGTCATTGTCTTTGCTTGTTTGGCAGATATTCCATTCAAGGTACCACAGGTTTACATTTTTTTTAATCCACCCCCCTTCCCCAAACCCCGCTTGCATAGCCATGTCAAAGGAAGGCTGGCGATAAAAAATTTAAATATGTGCCCTTCACTGAACTGTAAATAGCAGAGCCTGCTGCATCACAGCACCGTAACTAACGACATAATCACGAAGGCGCACTGGTCTGGTTCACTGCAGCTAACTGCAGCAGGTATATCCAGCCCGAGTTGGCTGGGAAGGAGGAGCGTTCGATGAGTATTAAAAAAAACTAACTAACGGCCCTCTCTTCGTTCTTTCCTCTCAGGCTTCGAAGTGAGCCCTTTCTGCCAGCTGCTGTGATTACTTCCTGTCCCGGTGGTGAAGTTTGAGAACCGGGGACTCTTAAGTGTTTATGTCAAGTTTTGACCACACGGTGCATGATCCAAGGACGTGCCTACGTGTGTCAGTTTATTGAAAACGTGTCTTATTTCTGTAAACGAGGCCTTTTTTTTTTTTTTTTTTAAACACATTTATTTTTAAGGGATCGAAGGGATGCACACTGACCTGTGTGTAGTTGTTTGAGTCTGATCATATCGTTTCATATCGTTACAAAATCCCGCTCGGCGGGAAAAGTTTTAAATGAACTGGCTCTTCGGTGAACATTGACTGCACAAGACCTGAAGTGGAGTACCGAAGACTTTGAGGGTCCCGTCAAATAAGCTGATCCTTTTCACAGGTGAAATGGATGGTGGTGATTGGCTGCATAAAGGGAAAAGGATGTGCATGAACTAGGGAACTCGCATGCTCACCTGCACAGGTGATGTTGGCCTGTCATCGGATCTATTCTGTCTTGGTGAGGGAACATTTCTGTGCTCTCTGTAATCCAATGTTTTCCACATTATCTACAAACAATTAAGGTTAATATATATATATATATATATATATATATATAACAAGAGGCACTCACATAAAAAATGTAATTTGTGTAGAAACGTCTTTTTTATGTTAATGGATGGATGTTTGTGAATGTGTCTCTGTAAAACGGTAATATAGTAAAACACTTTGGCCAACTAAATAAGGTGTTTCTTTTGGCAGGATTACTTTTAATGGCTGAAGATGGGAACATTTTATTTATTTGCTGTTGTGTTTTATAGCTAGAATAACAATGTCCTAGGAATTTGTGCAAAATTGTGTCTGTTCAATATTAATGTAGTTTCGTCTGAGAACACAGATGTTTGAGTTACAGTGCTGTTGGTGCATATTGAGTTTCAGTTCACATTTTTTTGGGATGTTTTCAATATGTAACATTGTTGTTCCATGGCCCCTCGCTTTCCCCGCTCTCCCCGCTCTCCCCCCTCTACCCACAATTCCTCATCTTTTATGCATAATATTTTAGTAACAAATCTGCATTCATCTGTTCTGGATCACATCAGCCTTTTTGTTTTTGATGAAGCTTGTCTCTAATCAACTATCTTTGAATGTACTTTTAAGCTTTGCTCTGTACATGTATGTGTCTGTATTAAAAATAAAAATTTCTGCATTTATAATACAAATCTAATTATAAGTCCTTTTAAAAGTGTTCTCATGCGTGACCATATTAATGGAACATTGCTGTATTAGCAGCACTAGCAATGTGTTCAACATACCGACTTTTTTTTCAGAAGGCAGTAAGCGGAGTTATTATTGGACCAACGGGTCCTGGTGAGCCAGTGCGATTAACGGGTTGCAGAAGTAAAAATTTGTTACATCCTTGATTTGTCCTGTAAAGCGTCTAGGAAAGGGCCAATAGTTAAGGGTGCTTCTAGGAAAGGGCCAATAGTTAAGGGTGCTTCTAGGAAAGGGCCAATAGTTAAGGGTTCTTCTAGGAAAGGGCCAATAGTTAAGGGTGCTTCTAGGAAAGAGCCAATAGTTAAGGGTTCTTCTAGGAAAGGGCCAATAGTTAAGGGTGCTTCTAGGAAAGGGCCAATAGTTAAGGGTTCTTCTAGGAAAGGGCCA